>JANHFM010007498.1:4174-20592 GCA_032468115.1 Grayia smithii | reverse complement strand
CACTAATTGCAAGCAGCTGGACTTAAGTGGAGACACTTAGCCAGTGCATTAGCAATCTGCGCCACCAAAGACTCTTTATTTACCTCTTATGTCTTGGCAGAAGACTCCCAGATATGAATTGACTACATTAGAAACTTTATTTTAGATAAGAATGACATAGTAAACACAACTGATTGGTTATTTAGATATGTATTTATTTATGTATTCAATTTTTATTTTGCCCAGTATAGACTCTCATTTGGTGCCTCATAGTAACGGAACAAAACATAGTAACATCAAGGAATATGTAAGATAAAATTACTAAAAAGATCTGGTGTCAGGTTCCCAAAGCCCTTCAGAAAAACTCTCTTTTGAACATTTTCTGGAAGTCAGATAATGTTGGAGACCAATGTATTTCTGATGGGATGCCATTCTCATCATATAAAAATGTTTTTCATGTTGAAACAACTGTCCTAACTTCCTGAAACTGGGCACAAACAATTGGAAATGGTTGGATATACTTGGGAACCAGAGGGATATGGTCCTGTAGATAACTTAACACAAAGATATAAAGAGCTCTACAAGTTAAAGCACAAGTACTTTAAATTCAACCCAGAAATATATAAACTTATAAGTAGTTGATGCACAGCCTCTGAAACATAATACGTTGACTCAAGTACCATGAACATCAAGGTTCCTGCCTTTTTCATCTACTGAAGCTTTTGGGTATTCTTTAAAAGTAGAATACTTTGCAGTAGTATAATCATATGGTGATGAAAGCATACACTTTTGCAGTCAGGTCTTAATATCCCAAGTAAGGCTGCAACTGGTATACCTGTAGAGCCCAGATAGTCAGACAGACAGCTAAAGCTTGCAAAGACCCAGTGTCCTCCATTTTGTTGCATAACCTTTGGAGATGACTTTCACTTTTTAATTTTGTGTTCGCTTTGTTCCTCTACTTTTCAGCCTGGAGTCAAGATAAAATGGATAGAGATTGGATAACAGAAGGAGAGTTTAGTTTTAGCACCTAATTATGTTGACTGTCGAGGGGAAGGTCAACAAATCTGTTTCTTCCAACTTGTTTTATTCTGTTTATTTAACTGATGTGGCTTTCGGGGTGGGGGTGGGGATTAATCAAAGAAAAGTTTTTAGGAAGCTCATCCTAAAGCTGTCTTTTATGCAAGGGCTGCCTTCCCAACCCTAGCCAGAGGTAGGAGAGCGTTGCAGTCTCCCAATGGCTGTATGATCAGCGGTGAGCTGATCAGTGCAGAAAGTTCTGAAAGCAGCCATCGTGTCTGCAAGGGAGGCATGTCTGGGAGCAGGCCCATGTGCTGCAGGGCGGGATGAGAGGAAAAGAGATGGGGGCACAGTCCAGCATCTCGGTGGTCTGTCATAAGGGTGAATGATGTGGTGGTAGTTCAGCTGTTGTAACTTTGAAACAGGATCATATATAGCTTTGGGGTGTTGGTCATAATTTTGAACTTTTATTAAGTGGCCTGTCATTTCTCAAGGACTGTACTTCCTTTTCTTATGTCAGAAGGCATATATTACCAATTTTCCAGGAAAAGGATAAGACACATCAGACTCAATAGAGGAGCATTTTTTAATAGAGTTGAAATCAGGGCTCCTTGGTGCTTTCTGAACTTGATTGTTTTCTTGCAGATGATTCATTACCCCAACTAGTTTATAGTGCACTGGGTATATGAGAGGCTAAGGGAAAATGCAATCAGATCTTCCAAACTCTATTACTATAGCATATATCTATATCGAATTGCAATCAAACCTGTGGCATTCTGCTCTTGGTGTGGCCTTGGTGTACTTTGAAGGACTGACATCAATGTTGAAAGCATTTTTGTGTTTTTCTTTTTCTCCCTCAGAAATTGGAAAAGAGCCAGTTGAATTTCTTTTTAATCTTTTCTTTCTTACTAGGCCTAAAACATATTTTTGTACATGTTGTGTACATATAAACAGTCAGCAAAACTCCACTGCCCCATGCACTGAGGGTCTTAGTCTGGTAATAAAACATATGCAGGAAGAGAAATAAGTTTGGAGAACACTAAAAACTCAATAATTCAACCTCAAGTTACATGTGCTTCACTATGAATCTCAACAAAGAGTTTGATAAAACTCTTTTTAACATACTGATATGCAAGCTAGTTAAGGGACAGATTGCATTACAATTAAGTGGATACAGATCCAGCTGGCAAACCATTGCATTTTTCAAATACTTGCAAGAATTCTTTATCTTATCACTCCAAAATGAAAGACATGAAGGAATAATGGATTTAAATTACAAGAAAACAAATTTCAATTGAAGGTTGGAAAATCTTCCTGACAATAAAAGCAGTTGGACAGTAGGACCAATTATCTGGAGATGGTGGTTCCCATACACAGTATAATTTAAAATGGACAGCCAACTGCCTGGGATGCTGCAATTTAGATTAAGCAGAGGGTTGGGCTGAACAGTCTAATCAGTTTAGGAGAAATTAAGTCCATAAAGATAACTAGCTAAAATTCAGTGGTATATCCAAATTCCTGGAAACTGTATTATTTTGCACAAGAAAATATTTAATTTCTTCTTTTTCAGTGTACTTATGACAGAAAACAGTTACATCTAAAACTTATCATGATGAAGAGATATCATAAAGAATATGAAAGATAATTTAGCAGTCTTAATTAATAATTAACCTCTGAGGTTATAGATGTTTTAATCAAGATTCCTGAGAGTTTCAGATTAAGCTCATATTTTCTTCTTAAAAATTCACCAGTCCTGTTCGGATATTTTTCTGGGTCTTAAAGATTCTTGGTGTGTGCCAAGTTGCTGAGTTATTGAGGAAACATTTAATAAATTTAAAAAGAACGTGAAGTTTGTTAAGTCATACTGTACTCATCCAAATGATATTCCCCCCTGTAAATTTATTTTAGATTATATGAACATTTCAGGGGCTTGGATCATACATCATTTTGTCATCATCTATTTTAACTATGACTTGTTGAATAAATGAAATGATTTCACTGCTCCTTTTAGAATAAAACAAACAATGGCTTCCAAGCTGTAAAAGCTGAGTCCATATATCAGGAACAAACCATAATACAGTCCCTGGTGGCACAGTGGGTAGAATGTAGTATTGCAGGCAAATTCTGCCCACAGCCGGGACTTCGATCCTGATGTGGGCTTGAGTCGAGTCAGTCTTCCAACCTTTTGAGGTCAGTAAAATGAGGATCCAGTTTGTTGGGGGCAATGTGCCGACTCCATAAACTGCTCAGAGAGTGCTGTAAAGCAATACAGAGCAGTATATAAGTCTAAGTGCTATCACTATCACTTCATAACATTATATTTTAATCTAGCAAAGGCTAATGGGAAATTTGGTTGCACTAAAAACTCAGAGGTGGCAAAATCTACGCGATTGATTGATTGATTTTGTTTCGTGGTTTTGCTTTTGTTTTACAAAGACTTGGTTGAATACACAAAGTGGAGGTTAAATAAAGGCCCAAGAAACAGTGAAAAGTAGTTCCTCTGCTTTGGAACATTTTAAAGTATAATCAGCAAAATTAAGCAATGCATCATGACTTCCCAGTTTATGACCGCATCACTTAGTGATGGAAATTCTGGTCCCAACTGCCACCCCAACTGCCATCCCAACTGCCACCTGTGGATTCCCTGTATATGCCTAGTGATTTGAAAATTCCTTGTAGGTTTGTATAGACAAGGAAAAATTACCAAAAGTAAGTAGTAAGGATAAGTGCTTTCTTGATAATATTGTTTGAGATACAGATACTGTTTGATCAGTTTTTTCATCTCATTTCATTATTAATCTTCCTGGTCCAGTGGAATTTTAATTCTGAACTTGTCCAAGAAATATACAGGATTTCATGAGATTTCATGAGATCCATCTCTATAGACAAATAGGTAAACTGTTTTGAGGGCTACAGGAAAAATAAATATTTTTTTAAAACTAAAAATCTAACTGCCCATCTGAAGAACTACTTCACTTTGACTTTTATGTTCACTTTTGAAAATTGTGAGTACTTGAGCATCATTATCAGTTTATATAGAGTAAAACAAGAAAGAAAAACTTGTTTCATCCTTTCGTGGTGTCACTAAGTCCTACAGAGCTGTTAGAACAGGTGAATTAGTGCATGTAACAGAAGAATAGCAAAATAATAAAAACATAAATATATTTTCACATCAGTTCTTTTTTTTTTTTAACTTTTACTGGAGTTTAGTCTTTTGTCCAAGGTCAATGATTAAAATTTGGACTGTGCATGCAAAGATTTATTGTTAAAAGGGGAAAATTTAAAATTAAAGAATTACAAAGCTATCTTTTTATCTTGATTTTTAAATAACACTAGATGGCACTGTTTGTTTGCAAAGTGAGTTAAGAGCTTGGGTTTTTGTGTGTGTGGTAGTAAATGAAATTATTATTTCATGAATAAAATATTTCTGGTGGGATTTGCATTTCTATATTGGCTGAAGATACTGTGTTGAATCTTTTATTAACCAGCCCAGTGCAACTGTCAGCCTATTAAAGAGATCCAATGGACCCTGTTTAGCTAAATAAACTAAGTAAATCCAATTCGTCAAATTGTGTTCCTGGCTGTTTATTTTCCATTCTTTTGATGTACAGTTTATTTTAAGTTAGAGCCACACAGATTTAAAAATTAATGGGAAAATAGAATTTAGTGTTTGGAACATGAAGAAACTAATTGTCCCAGAAAAAAAAGAATAGTTTTTCTTCTAAGATAAAATTGTTTCGAAAAAATGAACTTCTGTACTGAGATGATTATGTATCCTATGCAATAATCAGTTTAGAAAAAAAACTATTAACTTTTATAAAAATCAGATAGAATCCAAATATACTGGAAATCACAGCACATAGTTAAACATAGTTGCAAAACTTAATATTTTAAAGAATAATCTCTATTCTACTTTGCAAAATGATGGGATGATTTACTTAAAATGTTAACAATTGAGTCATTGAATCTATTCATAATTTTAAGAATATAATTACAGATTTGGATGAAAATCTTTACTTTGTACTTCTACAAAAGAAGTACAAAGTGTTGTAAACACACTTTGTGTGTTGTTCTTACAACAATCCTGGTATATTACTATTCTCATTTTATTATAAGAATTTAAACAATAGAAGTTTTGTTTTAGTGGAGTTTGTTTCTTGAAGATTACATGTGGATATCCAGGCAGTTTCTTTAATAATTTACCAGGAATTGGTTTGTCATTACCTTTTTCTGGGATGATTTACCTGTTTAGCCTATAGCCCTGGAATTCGCCATATGATCACACTTAAATCATTCCCATATTTAGGAATGCAGAACTCATATACATCTAAATTGTTGCCAGCAAATTCAGTTTGCAGGCAAGGAAACACTAGTTTGGGAAATGAGCCTTAAAGATTTGAAAAATTGTACTGGTTACCCTATTGTACATAGATGGAAAAATTTTGGTATGTGAGCCTAACAACAAATAGTACATGCAAGAAAAAAAATGAGACCGTAGGTGACTCATCTTGGGGAAATACTGGAAGCTCCGAATATCAGATAGAACCTTGTCACACTAAATTACACCATAAAAATGAGAATTACAAAGTTTAATAAAAAAGTTTTTGAAAAAAGTACTGAATTCAATTTGATATTAACTTGAATTTGTTTCTGTGACCATAAAATGCTTGTAAATTACTATTGAAGGTTCAGCATTAAATGTAAGAATGTAAATACATGTCTTAATACCCAGAATTACTATTTAACCCCAGTTTTGCATAATGGTTTCTTCAAAATGGTACAGTAATAGTCGTTATCGACTTTAGGCATCCATTTGAGCATACTTTCTATGTCATCTTGTTTTGCGTTAGATAGTGTGTGTACCTGTAACTATGTCTTAGGCACAGGCAATGTAAGAGATGCAGCAGGCAGTGTTGGCAAAGCAGTTTTCCCACAAACTCTCCTCGCCTTCTTTTCAAAGACACGGTTGGTGACTGTGTTCCAATTTTCCACAGTGAAGGTTGTCTTGAACCTTACTGTTGAATGGGTCTGGGTGAATTTTAGTTGTGAAATTCTAGCATACGGCACATTACTGTACTGAAACTGCCTTGAACACATGGAGTGGCAATTTTATGTTCCTCACAAAGGTCACAGCGATCTTTTTTTGGGTATGTGGAATGTCAGGTTAAATTCATTGTTGAATACAGTTTGATAGTAAGAGAGTTTGACTGGTTTAGTTCCCGTTTTGCTGCTTTTTTCTTTATATAGCTGGTACATGATGCTTACATTCAATGAAGATTCAGGGTACTCTTTTTTAGTTCTAGCACAACAATAATGCAACTCCACTCTCGGAAATGAATTAATATGATCAATTACTGTTTGTCTGGCTGTAGCAAAGAATTGCTTATGAGGGTGTTTCCCCCTCTTGTCTTTAGGTGGGGTATCTGTTATAAATCTTTCTGGCTATGGTAGTTGTACACTGGCTTTTGACTGATTGCTAGTGTTCCTTAGATGGGGAACGTTGGTCTTACCTGAACGTTCTTTTTCATCACGCTGCGAAAAAGTTCAACAGCAGGTAATAACTCTCATCTATTGGCTAGTGACTGTGTTTCTTAAGTATAAAAGCCCCTTCTCCTTGCTGGTAGCTCCAGTTGATTAACGAAGGAACTGGAACTGCAAATAATGACATCTGAAAGACTCAAACAGAAGTAAGTCCAGGACCCTCGACCCCGAGGCCCAGGGCAGGTTTGAACTCTTTCGCAGCGTGATGAAAAAGAATGTTCAGGTAAGACCAACGTTCCCCTTTTCCATCACGCTGCTGCAAGAGTTCAACAGTGGGATATACCCAAGCTATGTATCCCGAGGGCAGGACAAGGGCTCGGGCATCAGGCGGGTAGAGGAGACCACATGCTGAAGAACACGTCTGCCAAACGCGGCCTCTGCCGAAGCAAACTGATCAACTTTATAGTTCTTGATAAAGGAAGATGGAGTCTTCCAAGTGGCCACCTGGCATATGTCGAGAAGAGATGCTTGGGATGCCTATGCTGCAGAAGCCGCTACGCTCCGAGTCGAGTGGGCCATAACTCTGCCCAGTCGAGGCTTCCATTGTGAGTCATAGGCCATAGAAATACAGGCCTTAAGCCAGTGCCCAATGGTGGGGGGCGAAACCCTGAGACCAAGAGACCGGGGCTGGAACAAAACAGAGTGCCTCAGTCCTCTTGAAGACTGCAGTACGACGGACATATCTGTGGAGTGCGCGGTGGATGTCTAGAGTATGCCACTGCTTCTCGAGCGTGTGGACTGGTCTAGGGCAAAAGTCCGGAAGGACCAATTCCTGCTCCCAGTGGAAAGGTGAATTGACCTTCGGAAGGAAGGTCGGGTCCAGTCTCAGCACAACCCTGTCAGGGTGAAATATACAAAGGTCTTTTCGCACTGAAAGAGCTCAGAGGTTGGAAATTCGTCTGGCGGACATGATAGCGATGAGGAAGGCCACTTTCAGAGTAAGCAGCTTGAGGCTCGTAGTCTTGAGACGTTCAAATGGAGCACAGGTTAATGCCCGGAGGACCAGGGCCAAATCCCAGGAGGGGAAACGATGGACCACTGCAGGCTTCATATTGTTAGCGCCTCTGAAGAAACGGCCCACTCGGGGGTGGTGAGAGAGAAGGATATACTGCAGAAGGCAGGACTGTGGCAAGAGCAGCCATCTGTCGCCAAAGGGTACTGACCGCCAATCCCTTATCGAGGCCAGCCCGAAGAAAAATAAGTGCCTGTTGGACCGTGGCAGATTCTGGAGACAGATGCCTCAGACAGCACCAGGAGCAAAAGGCAGACCAGGTGGCCTGGTAAATGCGGGCAGTCGAAGGCCTGTGAGATGCTATGATGACTTCAGCGACATTCTCGGCATAATTGTCCTTGATCAGAGACTCCTGCTCAATTGCCACACAGCTAGGTGCAGCCAGAGGGGGTCCGGATAGAGAATGGACCCTTGACACAGAACCATCTCATCCGGTGGAATCTTCCACGGAGGAGAGACTGATAGACACATCAGATCCCCGAACCACACCCGTCTGGGCCAGTACGGGGCAACGAGGAGGACTTCTGCCTGTTCATCCAGTATCTTGCGGACGACTCTCAGGAGTAAGTAAATGGGGGGAAAGGCGTAAAGTAGGCCCAGGGGCCAACGGATCCGAAGTGCATCGGCTCCTTCCGCTCCAGGAGTCGGAAATCTGGTGAAGTAGCGGGAAAGTTGGTGGTTGAATTGGCTGGCGAAAAGATCGACCTGAGGTCGCTGAAATGGGCAGTGAGATGTTGAAATAGGTGGGGGTGCAGCTGCCACTCCCCGTTGTCCAGCATTTGCCTGCTGAGCCAGTCCGCCTGTGAGTTGTCTTTCCCCGCTATGTGCTCCGCACATATGGAAAGCAGATGCCATTCTGCCCACAGACCAAGAGGTTTCACCTCCCTCATGAGCAATTTGGATCTGGTGCCCCCCTGATAGTTGACATGGGCCTTGGTTGTCACGTTGTCCATCAGCAATAACACTTGACAACCCTCAAGATGTGTCTGAAATTTGCGAAGGGCCAGACAGGCAGCGTGCAATTTGAGCCAATTTATGTCTCTCCTGATTTCAAGAGGAGACCAACGACCCTGTGCTACCTGATCATTGACATGAGCCCCCAGCCATGGAGACTGGCGTCCGTGGTGACTGTGACACGGGAAGGTTCCTTGAACAGGCAGCCTTGTAGAAGAGCCTTGGAGTGCCACCACTTCAGTGAGGACCGGACAGACGGGGGAATGACCAGGTGTCTGTGGGAGTTGCTTGTCCTGGTCCACTGACTTGGTAGGAGGAGCCACTGTAGAGCCCAAGAGTGCAGCGAGGCCCAAGGCACTATGCCCAAGCATGAGATCATTTGGCCCAAGAGCTTGGAGAGAAGAAGAGTCGGAGCCGATCTGCGGGCCAAGACCTTCTTCACCGAACTTCGGAGGTTGGCTATTCTGTCCTGTGAGAGGAATACACGGCAGGTCAAGGTATCGATGCGCGCCCCAAGGTGCTCCAGAGATATTGACGGAATCAGTTGACTCTTGTCTGGATTCACCGTGAACCCGAATTGGCATAGAATGAGAATAGTACGATGAATGTCGGAATGAGCTTGTGACTGGTTGGACGACTGGATGAGTATGTCGTCCAAATAGAATTGGGTTCTGATCAGGAGGGACCGCAGGTGCGCTGCTACCTCGAGAAGCTTGGTGAAGGTGCGGGGAGCGGAGGAGAGGCCAAATGGGAGGGCTCGATATTGGTAATGATGGCCGTTGAAACAGAAGCGAAGGAAGCATCTGTGAGAAGGACAAATTGGTATGTGAAGGTAGGCCTCGCGGAGGTCTATCGAGGCCAACAGGTCCCCTTGCCGAATGCTGGCGAGTATGCTGTGCAGAGACTGAATCTTGAATCTCCTGTATTTCACATAGAGGTTCAGCTTCTTCAGGTCCAGGATTGCCCTGGTTCCACCCGACTTCTTGGGAACAATAAACCCGCTTCCCTGATGACAGGGGGGAACGGGTTCTATGGCTTCTATGTCGAGGAGGTGATCGATCTCCTTGTTCATCATGGCCAATTTGGTGGCGTTGCGAATGGTGGGACATTGAATGAACTTCCGAGGAGGCACTGAAGCGAACTCGATGCTCGACCCTAGAGTCACGGTTTGAATTGCCCACGCATTTGTTGAGTGGTGGAACTGTAGTCACGGGCGACGATATGATGGAAAGAAACGGCGGTCTGTTCTCCGCGGATGGGAGGGCAGAAACCTCCGCTTGTCCTGACCTTCAATTAGAAGGGGATCAAGGGCTTCACCGAAGAGAGCCTTCCCCTGAAATGGAGCAGCAGAAAGGTGGGCCTTGGACCTCATGTCCAACTGCCAATGCCTCAGCCAAACCATAGCCTTGTCATCACATTCAAAGCGAGCACCAGCGATGCGAACTTGGCGGAATTAAGAGTGGCGTCCGCAGAGTACTTGGCAGCAATTATTTTTTTGATGTCTTCTTGCAGCCTCTCATCATCTGGGGATATCCGAACCTGGAGCTGATGGAGCCAGATGAGGGACATTCTATTAAAGAAGGACGCCACTGTCGCCGCCTTGATCGCCCAGGCCACTGTATTGTGCATTTTGCAGCAAGATAACTCGGACTTTTTGTCTTCCGCTCTCAACCCCTCCGCTGCTTCCAAAGGTATGAGGAAGATGCAAGACAGGCCATAGGAGGATCCACTGCCAAAAAATTAAGCAGGTCCTCTAAATCGCTCTCGACAATGTAGAGCTTTTTGTCCATACTGCTCGGGGCCGCCATGGTGCCAGATTGTGACCATTGACGTTTGATAACGTCTACAAACATTTTGGGACTGCATCCTGCTCGGTCACAGGTTCGGTAAATAATAGGTGAGTGGGGTCTAGGGGGTCTGCAGAGCCCTCAGATTGTTTCATTGTCCCCATATTAACCATTTGTTTGGCCTTATATAAGAGCAGTTTAAAGGTTTCAAACTCTAGATTGGCGCAGGCCTTATAAAAAGGAACCTTGGCGCTGATCCAGTGAGCCCAGAGGGAGTAGGAGGCCAGATGCCCAACAATACGGAGCCTGGTCGGATAGTGCTGCTGCAAGTGTCAAACGGTCTGTAACTGGCAAGGCCCGACAGCAGAGAACATAAATAGTCTGAGCAAGGGCCTATTCAGAAGTAGACCCTAACCCGACGACCTAGAACTGCCCACGGTCCGAGCACCCCACTCACAGTTTGCAGGCAGGTCCTTTGAAAGTGGGCTGCAGCACATTCTTGGGAGGAATCGCCTGAAAATGGAGGCCCTGGAGAGTGGAAACAGCACTGGGCCTCTAAAAATGGCTGCCGCCACTTTTTCTGGCATGCTGGCACCTGTCCAGGAGCCTGAGGAACAAAAAATGGCCGCCGCACTGCTACAGCGATCTGATGGCGCCAAAGTAATCGCCGAGGTTGCGTGCCGCTTGCCACTGCCGTTCGGCGCTGCCCAGCTGAGATGCGGCCAAAAAGCAATCAGGAAGCGAATTGCCGCGGAGCCCGATGAAAGGGAGGCTCCATGCAGCTCGGGGAATCACCTCCGATGTCTGAGGGGAATTTCCTTCGTTCCCCTGCCAGCCGTCCTCCAGCGAGGAGGGCCTGCAGACCCCGAATCAAAGGTAAAAAAAAATAAAAATAAACTGCAGGAGAAGGGACTCGAGGAGAAAATCAAAATAAAATACAAGAAAATAACCAAACTATTGAAGAGAAATTGAGTAAGCAGAACTGCGAGAGTTCAAGAATGGAGTAATTAAGCTAGCCAGAGACTGAGTTAATCAAGTGGAGCTACCAGCAAGGAGGAGGGGCTTTTATACTTCAGAAATTCAGTCACTAGCCAATAGATGAGAGTTATTACCCGCTGTTGAACTCTTGCAGCAGCATGATGGAAAAGAAAATCCTTGCAAACACAAATTGCCCTGATTCACTGAATTCAGAATTCAGTGCCCTGAAAAATGTATATTCGAGTGTGACTCATAGCCACAATCATAGCCCTGATCAAAATGCAGGGTTCCGAGCCTGCATTGCAATAGCATTAGTCAATGGTATAGACTTAAAGCACAGAATACTCATTTTCAATTAAAAGTTCCATATCCAATTGGTCATCTTCAGTTTCTGGAACATACTCGGATTCACTCGGTTCATATAAGTCTGAACTTGCTTCTATATCGTGGAAAAGAGACAATATTTTGGTATTCACGTGTCCAGAAATGGAGGCAATGCTAGGTGCTGAAGGCTCCATTCTTTTTTCCATCACATGGGAGCAGCCAAGCACGACAGTTGGCTGCTGCAAATAGAACCCTGTAGTTTTGAGTTTTTGTGAGATAGTGTAGATAGAACCTTGTAATTTTGCTATTTGTGGAAAATCTATTTAGAAATTTTACAAAATAAGTTGTTAAAAAATTAAATCATGGTAGATAGAACCTTGTCACACTCCTAACTCATTTTCGACAAAAATGTCAGATAGAAGCCTGTAATTCTGAGATAAGCAGAGAAGAGAAACAGCTGATAAAAAGTCAACAAATGGTAGTAACCAGAAGCACTGTACCTCAGGGATGCTGGGAATCCTACAAAACCATATGTGAGTAAATTCAAGGAGAACCCTGTATATTAGGATATTTGGCTAGAAAGGGAAATAATGAAATTGCAATTTTTTTTGCCCTAGCATTTTTCCTGTGAGTACAGAGTTAGCTTTTTTTTTTTTTTAAATCAATTGAGTGTTGATCTACTGGTTGATCCAGGAATTGTGCTTGCTGCCCAAGCCTGACATTATGGGCTGATAGTGACTGACCCAAAGTCACCCAGCCAGCTTTCAAGGTGGGACTAGAATTCACAGTCTCCTGGTTTCTAGTCCGATGCCTTAACCACTAGACCAGACTGGCTCTGGTTCTAGACTCTACTTCTGTATGGGTTGTAAAATGTAGAATCTAAAAAGGAGGAACACCATGTTGCAAATTTACATTAAGCCTAAAATAACATTTGGAACCTGAACAGTTGATTAAGTAATGTATCATTAATTAATTACCCACATTTGAACATTTGAGACTACTTCATGTATGTACTGTATGAATCTCTTTACATCTGAAGAATTTCCTAGGAGTATTTATTACAGACCTAATTACTCAGAGAGTTGGTAGATAGCGTTTGATAACTGATACATTCTGAATTTCACTATCAATGAGAAATAATGATAGGAGAGAGAGAGGGAGGGAGAGAGGGAGGGAGAGAGGGAGAGAGAGAGAGAGAGATAGCTGGACATGCAATATGGTAATGTCCAGCTTTTTCTTTCACTTTCTTTATACAACAAGAAATCAATTGTTTATTCAACATTTAACTATAATGCAAATAATATTTTCATAAATGTAACATTAACATTAATTTTCTGTAACTCATTTAATTAGCCAATCCAGTAATACTCTTGTTAAAAATGTTCAAAATCAAAACTAGCTATTTTGAGTGTGGGAAGCTCCTTATTTATTTTAAGAATGTGTTATTTCGTTTCCCAAACAGTGTTGCTGTCCTCTTTGAATTGTCCTTATGGGTATTTCATCCTAATATGGTAAGGAGTATGATGTCTGAACTATCCACGTCCTTGTTGTTAGATTTCCAGGAGACCTAATAATATAAATATCTCTTAGTACAAACAACCTCTTGTGTTCTACTCTGTAGAAGCCAGGGCTCCAGGGTGAACCTTTGGGGTGAATCATCCTTTTGAGGTTATTTGGCTAGACCAATTCACTTTCCTTCCCACTCACAGTCAGCTGCCTGCCTTGTCGAGACAACATTCACTAGTTCTGTTGGCTTATCCCAGCTTGAAGACAGAAAAACAGCCTGAATCAGGTTTCTTTCTTTTATTAGAAAAAGAAGTAATGTGAGGGAAAAAAAACCTTGTCTGGCTCTTGATCCAAGAGAAAATCCCCTATCTTGAACAGCTTTTGGAAAGAAAATAGGGTTGGTTTTTTTTTTCCAAAATGGCTTCTAGTAACAAATGTGAAAGAGGAAATGGTAAGATTGAGCAATTTAGGCTTTTTTATGCATACTGTTTATTTACCATAGTATTCGCTCATAACCCTCAAGAAAAATACAACATTCAGGAAGCTGGCACCACATCTCTCTCACAGAGGGAGATGGGCAACTTAAATGTAATAAACAAATAAAAATATATAAATCAATACATTATGCTTTCTGGGCTTGCTTGAGGGGGACATATCAGCTAAATTATTTGTGCTACTCAAAAGTGGAGACTGAAGAAATATGCAAACACTGAAGACAGCTGGATGGATCTCCCAAGATTTCAGCAGTTGCCACCATGTTCACTTATTTATTAGTTTTACATGTCCTGTCTTTTATTTACCATAATAAGTCAAGGTGACAAACACAGTCTCTCCCTCCCATTTTTTTTCCTGCAACAAAAACCCAGTGAAGCTAAGAGAAAATGAGTAGCCCAACATCACTGAGGGAGCTTTCATGGTGGAGAGTTAGAGTACTGGCTCACCCCACACCTATGCAATACTTTAATCTCTGTGCCATGCTAGCTTAGAATAAAGATTGGAAAAGATATGCAGATGGACAAAGTATATGCAACATATGCTCTATCCAGGCTATTGGAGAATCTTTAAATAGATAACTTCACAAGCAAGATTTATTTTTCCAGCCATTATATCAATTCAATGGACTGGGGAGGCCACATTGATATAGGGGCATGATCTGTGGTGAAATCAATTTTTTTTTTACTACAGGTTCTATGGGCATGGTTTGATGGGCGTGGCATGGTTTGGTGGGCGTGGCTTGGTGGGCGTGGCAGGGGAAGGGTACTGCAAAATCTTCATTCCCACTCCACTCCTGGGGGAAGGATATTGAAAAATCTCCATTCCCACTCCACTCTGGGGCCAGCCAGAGGTGGTATTTGCTGGTTTTCCAAACTACTCAAAATTTCTGCTTACCAGTTCTCTGAACTACTCAAAATTTCTGCTACTGGTTCTCCAGAACCTGTCAGAACCTGCTGGATTTCACCCCTGGTTTGGAGGCAACATACAAGTTGATTGTTTGCCATCCGGCTGGTATCAACCTTTAAAACCACATAAGTAGAATTCTGATCCAGGTTGATCTGTTCCCAGCCTGAGGTTCCAGGGTGCAGTCTTCACCACTATAATCGTCCCTCCACCAGGCTGCTCATCCTCTCATCTCTTTATAACCCATTGGAAGAGTTAAAACATTCTAACACCGGCAAAGCACACATGTGAAATCAATTCATTTAAGAGTTTAGCATGTTTTTGCCTCTCTAGGCATTGTGATCTATAAACCAGGGTTTACGAGTGAGCGTACTGTGTAAATCTGGCTGTTGTTTGTTCAATAAACCATGGTTTATTGTTATAGTTAAGTTCTTAATTTGATCAGGATGGAATTGGCGCAAAGATGCAGTTGGACTGTGAAAAATTTACCTCCCCGTGACAGCCTGGCTTGCAAGAAGTATGAAAGGAAAATGCAAATGCAAATGGCTGCAGATTGGCAGAGCGTAGAGGCCTCTGACTGAGAGCCCAAGAGGCAAGTAACATGCAAGCAATTGTTCCACAGATATGTAGGTTTTCTGATAAACTGTCTCAGAGTAGCTAATGGCAAAAGAGGAAGCACTTAACTGAACAGCAGGCAGTGCCGATTAGCTAGCAGAAATGTGATGTATTGGAAGAGTGGTGGGAAGACAGTCTCAAGAAGCAATGCAAATCTCTTTTATGCTGTGTCCTGCACTCATCCGTCCTCTTTTTTTTTTTTTTTCCTAGTGTGCTTTTTCTGAAATGCCAGCCAATGGCTTGAATTTGTCAGTTGCTGTCCTTGGGATACATGCATATCTCCGATGGCTCCATGCCACAGATGGAGAGAGCCAATTCCTATATCCAGCTGTGCCATAATATCCTTTGCTCTCTCTATCATGCTGCGTGAACTTAGCTTTTTTGCCTGGCTCCAGAATCCAAGACAGACACTTTGAGACTCTTCTAAGCAGTTTCCTTTATTGCTTCTCCTCCCCTACAGACAGTATCTTGCCAAGCTAAAGCAGACTACTTGCACCATCAAACATACACTCTAGGAACTGTGAGAGAGGAATTGTCTTAACTCTCTCTGACCTGGAATGGAACAGAAGTTGCCTTTGGAAGTTGTGGGAGCTTTCACCACTTGAGACTTTCAAGAAGGGATTGGACTGCCATTTGTCAGAAATGGTGTAGGGCAGGGGTCAGCAACCTTTAACGCTCAAAGAGCCACTTGGACCTGTTTCCAACAGAAAACAAACCCCTGGGAGCCGCAATGGTGGACGTGACCAACTCGACATGCCCCCTGGTCACATGACCCCCCTAGCCATGCCTGGTGGGCATGACCAACTTGACATCACTCAGCCACGCCCACTCAGCCACGGAGCTCTGGAGCCAGAACAACGGATCCCCCAGCTATCCCTTTTGTCCTCTCCCGTCCCTCTGTCCTCTTCGGGCTTACCTTAATTCATCCGGCTCCAAGCCGCTGCAGCCTCAGCTGACCAAGTGGCGCCCGCACTGCTGCCACCCGCCAGCTGGCGTCCTGCTCAGCACAAAATAGTGGGCGAAGCGGCAGTGTGCTGAGCCAGAGTCCAGCCCTGAAGGAACGCCGCCGCCAACCGTCGCTCATCTCTCCCCGGCTCTGACTTCTCGCCATAACCGTCTTGCCTTTGCTCCCCGGCAGGGTGCGATCCCAGCGGCGCCCTTAATGCCTCCGCCGTGTTTCTTCCATGGCGCAAGCAGGGCCTATGGCCGGGCGGCCCTGCTTGCGCCATGGAAGAAATGTGGCGGAGGCGTTAAGGGCACCACCGGGATCGCGCCCGGCCAGGGAGCGAAGGCAAGAGGGTCAAGGA
>JANHFM010007494.1:241415-262991 GCA_032468115.1 Grayia smithii | reverse complement strand
CCGTTACTTGTCCCAGCTTCTGCCAACCTAGCAGTTTGAAAGCATGTAAAAAATGCAAGTAAAAAAATAGGGACCACCTTTGGTGGGAAGGTAACAGTGTTCTGTGCACCTTTGGCATTTAGTCATACCCGCCACATGAACATGGAGGCGTCTTTGGACAGCACTGGCTCTTTGGCTTTGAAACGGAAATGAGTACCACCCTCTAGAGTTGGGAACGACTAGCACATATGTGTGAGGGGAACCTTTACCTTTATCAGTGACAATTGTAACTGGAGTACAATATATTTAATGGACTCTGCTTAATTACATTAATTGCATTATTCAACTAGAGTGGCAAAGGCAAACAGTCTCTCATTTCATTTATGAATATATTGAATGAACAATGCTATGTCTTGATGATCTAAAACAAGTTTTGGGAACCTAGGAACAAAGGTGGCTATTTTTGTCCTCTAAAATCTACATATATTTCTTTAGACAGCTCTTTACACTTGTTACATTCTGAAGACTGCAATATTGAGTAATTTCTAGCTTTACCCAGTCAAACTAATGTATCTTATTAGTTCATAATTACAAATGTATAAAACAAAGATTTTAAGGGTAGTCCTTGATATTAATACTGAAGAAATAAGCAGCTGAAGGTCATATTGGGATCTAATTGTCTTTTGTTGTTAGTTGCAAAGTCATGTTCAACCCATCACAACCCCATGGACAACATTCCTCCAGGCCTTCCTGTCCTCTATCATCCCCTGTAGTCCATTTAAGCTCACGCTGACTGCTTCAGGGACTCCACCCAGCCACTTTGTTCTCTGTCATCCCCTTCTTCTTTTGCCCTCAATCTTTCCCAGCATTAGGCTCTTGTCCAGTCCTTCCTTCTCATTAGGTGGCCAAAATATTTGAATTTCATCCTCAGGATCTGGCCTTCTAAAGAGCAGTCAGGGTTGATCTCCTCTAGGATTGACTGGTTTGTTCGCCTTGCAGTCCAAGGGACTCGCAGGAGTCTTCTCCAGCACCATAGTTCAAAGGCCTCAATTCTTTGGCGCTCAGCTTTTCTTAGGGTCCAACTTTCACAGCCATACATTGCAACTGGGAAAACAGAATATATAAACATACATAAATATTTACCAACTATCTACAAACTATCTACAAACTATCTACCATCTACCACGAATGCAAACTGCACTCTTTCTACCATTGGATTTATTTCGAAATTACTTCTATAGTTATTGTACATATATTTCTACCATTATAAACTTTACCAGCCTTTGCTATATTCCAAATGTCTTTGGACTGGAATTCCTTGAATATCCACTCATCTGGTTGGGAATTGCTTGAGTTAACCCAAGATTTCACATGATAATCAGGTTGGGAAATGCAACCTGAGAATGCACACTTTAGTAAAAGTTTGTTCAAAATTGTGATGAAAAGGGAGAAACATGAATCATATATAAAAACAACAGCATGAAAACAACTGGTGGGGAGATATAAATCAACTCTTACAGAGATCAGACAAATATATCAATTATTCACCACTACAGCATTCCAGGAAAATGTTTCAGACAGAACTTTGAAAGAGGTAACTTGCCTCATTCAACAAAACTTATTTGGAAATTATCTCTGCATCTTTGTCTCATTATTGTTCTTTTGTAGTTGTCTTTCTACATCTTTAGGAATCTTTATTAAGATCATCTTTATTTGCACATCTCTGGGAAGGAATTTAAATCTGAGCCATAATGGAAATATTTCTATAAGACAATATTTGAATTAGTCATGTCTAGTATATTTATTCATTTGCTTATAGTCTTATCCACGTATGTGATATTTTACTGAGTACATAAACAAAAAAACAAGCATGCAGATGAGCGTGAGCAAGAGATGGAGCCAGCAGCATGGACAGACAGCTGCCCTAATTGTCAAGCAGCCAATATTTCACCAGTGATGAAAGTTACAAAAGGAAGAGAACAAAATAAATAAAATAAGGAAGAGAAGGGAAAACTATTTTATTAAATATTATCTATAGAATTAACATGGATTTTGAACAGTCTGGGCAGCCATTGGGCAATAATTTAAAAATATATATTCTACCATCTTCTACTCATCCAGGTTTTCATAATCCAAATACAAAATACCAAATTTTATCATTATTTAAATATTGTCCATCTGTATAGATTGATAGAAGGAATCCTCTCACTCTCTTTAATTTTAAAGTACCTCAATTTATCATTCACTTTAGTACCAAATAAGCAAAATGCAAAGATATGCATATAGAATGTTACTTTTATTTGAAATCAGATTGATGCGCTTGCTTTACAACATGAACGCAGTAATAGCTTATGCTCAGTGCTAAGCACACGGAGACCTGAGTTAGAGGCATTGCACAAATGCTTTCCCCAATACTTTCTCTGCAGCAGAAAGAGCTGATCTTCCCTGAATCTACTTATGTTTGGCTTTCTACCAAATATAAAAACAAACACCTGTGCAATAGTTAAGGATCTATTTCAGAGCCCACACAGATTCATCTGCAGGGGACATTGCTGGACTATTTTCTTTCCTTTGGGTGCAATGGAAGATAGCTTCATTAAAGGGAGCCCAAAACATACTTAAAGGAACAATATGTTTGCCCAGATGACTACCCATCCTGGAGTTTCATTATCTCTCTAGCAAGTGAGACTAAATTCTAATTTTCTTTTTTCACACTTTATCACCTAACAATTTAGCAAAGTTTATATATTGTTAGTGCTCTTTTTCTTCAAGGCAAATGTAGCTTTCCCCCCCCTGTCCTTCCAGCTTGTACATTCTGATCCAAGGTCAGATGCTTTGGGGAGTTTCTTTTAGAAACTCCAGCAGAGGAAATAGGCAAAGTGGAACTTTTCTCTAATGAAAAGGAAATGGTTAGTGATGTGTATGCTCCACTGGGCCACAGAATGAATATTCTATTTCTCAAACCACTAAATGTGACTTTAATCTATTTTGTGTATGAATTTCTAAACAATTTCATGTATATTGATTTACAGATACATCCCATTGTGTTTAAAAACATTTATTTCCTGGTATCCGTGTTTCAGATTACAATTTTCAATTGCTGTCTTAATTTGACAATAAGCTGCCAGGAATTTGATGGAACTTAAATAGATGTGTATATATCTTGAATGCCTGTTCTAAATGGTTATGGAGGAAAAGACTCTTCTTTAAATGTGTGAAGACTCTAGAGATAAATCATATCCATTACTAAACTTCTATAATGATTTTTAATATGAATGAGAGAGAAAGCTGATATTGTAAGATGCAGGCACACAACTGCATTTAATATATTGTATAGGCAGAACTGAGAATCTTAGTTAGCTGTGATACTCTAATCCACCAGAAGTATTCTAGAAAGAAAGACTTTGCTACTTGAACCAAATGCATGCATCAATTTTCATAAATAGTTTGAAGAAGTAATTGTCTTGCATTTTCCTTTATCGTTAATTGGCAAGCCAGTTCTTCAAAGTAACATGAGGAAAAGTGATTAATTCCCAGTTCCCATAATGTCAAACTTCCACCACAACATCTAAATCAAACTGATACAAGCTTAAGAAGAGCTGTCTTAAAATAAGCCAATTGTTGGTGGTTGTGAAAAGCAATAAAAAACAAACATTTCTTCAAACATGAAAAGATTTTTAAATTATTGGCCCCAATAATTGAAGGATCTTTTAAAGCACATCAATTTATCATTTACTTTAGTATCAAATCAGCAAAAAACATTTGTTTTCATGTAAAACAGAATGCTGCCTTTGATACAGTACATAATAATTGTAAGGTATCATCTTTCATTTCTTAGGGCCATAGACTATAGTGGATGCTTGTTAGCTGTCTGGCCTATAAATTCTCTTGGCCCCTGGCCATCTGGATTTATTCAAGATTCTCAAAGGTTAACTGGGAGGATCCAACAATGGTGGATTTTTGCTGTGATGTCAAACTGGAAGGAGCCACTGGTCTACGATGACTTCTCTTGAAACAGTTATGTATGTTAACCAATACTTTCTCACAAATACCCAATCTAAAGGCAAGGAACTTGACATGTTTGTGCAGCTGCAGGTGTTCATGGATAAGCTTGGTTATCTTCAGTCTTTTCCATCTGGATTCATGATTGATTTTAGGACAGAATTAACCTTAGTTATTCTGATTTATTACTTGCAGAAAAAGACCATTGAACCTTCTTAGCAGTTTTTGATATCCTTGACTAGAGAATTCTTCTGGCAATTTTCATAAATGAAAGATACTTTGCTGAAATCTTTGTATTCATACTTGCACAGATGGACTTCAGAAATAATATTGGCAGTTGAACCCTGACAAATGCCTTGAGGGCAGTATATTGCCTCCAGTCTATTTAACAGCAACTGTATATGATCATGTTTTAAATTATTGGCCCCAATAATTTAAGGATCTTTTGAAGCACATCAATTTACCACTCACTTTAGTACCAAATAAGCAAAAAACATTTGTTTCCTTGTTAAACAGAATGCTGCCTTTGACATGGTACATAATAATTGCAAGGTATCACCTTTCATCTCTTATGGCCAGAGACTACGCTCCTGTCACATTCACAAATACCACCACCATTGTTTCATCTTTTGAATTCCGGGGTTGTGGGCTATGTCATCTGGAATTTGTCCTTAAAATTCCCTGAAATATCTATGGTGACATCTTTTAGGCATCTTTAAATATTTTGTCTTTATCAAGGTTTTCCATGAATAAATACTGCAGATGAATAGTTGTTTTCATTTTGTTTTTCTTATTCTTTATCTCCCTTACCCCACCCCATTTAAATAGTATATTTTATGTAGCTCCGACTTCATATATTTGATTATTAATAATTTATGTTATTAATTATTAATAATAGAAAACAATGTTTTCTGTTTTTATTGTAAAACGCTTCAAGGTGAAATGGAATGGAATGGAAAATGGTATAGAAAGATATAGAAGAAGAGGAGAAATGGGGAAGCAAAAGCTAGAGGAAATAAAACAAATAAAAAACAAGGAAAAGTGTGTTTGTAGACAGCTGTGATTGTAGGACCCCTGATGGTCTGGTTGGTTGGTGATCTTTTTGCAGACATTTCATTTCTCAACTAGCTACTTACCTAGTTGGGTAATGAAACATCTGAAAGAAAACAACCAAGCTCAATGGAACCATACAGTTTAACCCTGATCTAGAAATATTTTCTTCTGTTGGTACAGGTGTAATTCTCTACTTTAGAAGGAGTGCAACTAATTATGAACAAATACAGTGAAATGTATCAGGGATGAAAAAGTATGAACTGAAACTCACCCAAATTTTGTAGCTTTTCTATTAAGAACTTTTAACAGAATAACAGAGTTGGAAGGGATCTTGGAGGTCCTCTAGTCCAACCCCCGGCTCAGACAGGAAACCCATTTCAGACAAATGGTTGGCCAATCGCAATTTCTGGAGGCAAGTTGTTCCACTAATTAATTGTTCCAACTGTCAGGAAATTTTTCTTTAGTTCTAGCTTCTTGCTTCTCTCCTTGATTATTTTCCATCCATTGCTTCTTGTCCTGCCTTCAGTTGCTTTGGAGAATAGGTTGATTCCCTCTTCTTTCTGGCAGCCCCTGAGATATTGGAACACTGTTATCATGTCATCCCTAGTCCTTCTTTTCATTAATTTAGATATACCCAACTCCAGCAACTGTTCTTTTATGTTTTAGCCTTCTAATCTATTATATGCTTTAGTCCCCTAATCATCTTTGTTGCTCTTCTCTGTACTCTTTCTAGAATCTCAACATGTTTTTAACATTGTGGCAACCAAAACTGGATGCAGTATTCCAAAGCATTATAGACTGATATTAACACTTCATGTGATCTTGATTCTATCCCTCTGTTTTTCTTCATTGGTCTATAAACTAACTTCACTAATTTTCTCAATTTTGACACCTGTATTTTAATTTTAAATTGATTTGAGTCTGGTTTCATAGCTCTAAAAGTTACTCCTTTTTGCCCCATACACTGTAATTACAGCACTGGCATTCAAGAAACCATGAATTGGGCAAACAAACTTCTCGCCACAAATGGTCTCCATAAACTGAAATAGCACAGGTGCTATAGATGATCACTGTAGGGACTCTTCTATTTTTACATCTCAAAACCTAACTAAAATGGAGAAGTGGCTTTTGATTCCGCAGACAAAGAATTGTTCCAAGACACTTGAACAAGGAAGAAGGTAACTTTAATTTCAAATCTTTTTGGTGACCCTCATTTGCAATCAACCGCTTTGTGAATTTCTAATCAGATCAGATTCTTGCTGTGCAGGAAATGGGAGACCAAATGCAATGACAGAAATGTGTGACACACCGCTTTGCAGATGTTCAGCATGCTAAAATGCAAGCCTAATATATCCTCAGTCACTAACACTTTTTTTAAAAACTCAATTTTGCTATAGAATAAATATCCGTGGCTTCATAAAATGATTCTCGTTTTAGGTCTTTGCTGTTGTTTGTAAGAAATGTTGGCACTGTGTCAAAAGAACCTGCATTGTTTTCAAATAGGACAAATTAAGTATGACTGTATTTTTTTAAGATGTTCCTTTTTGTCTTTTTTTTCAAGTGAATACAGAAAAGGCAATAAAATGGAACAAACATGTGAAGGGAAGGACGAATAAACTGCTGTTATTTTATTAAAAATGACCTTTTTTTGTATATGTTTTATTTGCAATTTTCCTTTAACAACCAACATATTTTGTGGACAGTGTAATAAGTGGGTCTATACATTTTTACACAGTGCTAACAATAATAATACAATTACATATACATAGTTTTTGTTTCCCAACTTCTAACCTTAACAAACTCATTATAATTATAAAATATCCTTTTATATATCATTATGAATTTTCCCAATTTATACCCCCACCACCACTTATTGTGATTCTTCCATATTCATCTCTTTATCTTTAAACAGTATTATTCCCTCTTAATGATTCTTTATCACTTTCTCCAAAGATATATTTAAATCTCAATTACATGTCTTACAATGTGTTTGTTGACCCCTATTAGATTACCAATATTTTAATATTTTAAATATTACTCAAATTCCACCAAATTCCCGATATCTCAGTTTTCTGTAGACCACAATAAAAATATTTATTAATTTAAAAAAACTGTCCCAGGGTTATGTCTCTAAATCCCCTGAATTTGTAATCCTTAAAGCTATAAATTCCAAAATATTTTGCTCACTATTTATCATAATAATACATTTAAATATGCCCAATCACAATCTTCCACCTCCTAACCTTAGTATGTTTATCAGTATAGCAAATTCTATTATATATCTATATATGTGTAACTATTTTCCCAAATTATATTTCTATTTGTTTTTACTAATTTTTAATATCATACCAGTATTACAAAATATCGTATCTCTATCTGTCATCTCTCAGCCTTTTTTGAATTTCAACATTTATTGACTTTTTGGTAATTCTTTTATATTTCTCTCTTGGTATCCTATATTTTTTTCTACATTTTTACATAATGTACATTTTTACATAATGTACCCCTTACCCCTTATCTCCTGCGGCATCGTCCATCCATAACCTTTTCATTATTTTTGAGAAGGCTTCCTCTTTTTTCTCTGTGCTATTATAAGCTCCTATGGAGTTAACTATTGGATTTTTCTTCTTTATTTTTATTATCTTTTCATTTTTTTTGTTTCCTGTACCTTATTTTGGTTTGTCTTCTCCGCCACTCTTTCTGATTTCTCATCTATCTTCTGAATATTTTGTTCATCTTTTCCTACTATTTGTTGAGGACAGGAGTGGGTTCTACTTACCTTTGCTACCGGTTCTAAAGGTGCATGCGCTTCATATGTGTTTGGCGCACGTGCGTGCTTTGCGTGCATGTGCGCATGCGCATAAGCTTTTTTGGGCAAAAAACCCTCAATAAAAGCGTTCTGCACATGTGCGCAAGCGCGCTCCACGCGCTCCACACACTCCGCGCACTCCGCACAGACACCGGTAAGTACGGGTGTGGCGGGGCCCAGCTGCCGGTCGCGTAGAACCAGTTTGGTGATGTCACAGTGTCACTGCTACTGGATTGCGCGAACCAGCCCGAACCGGGAGCAACCCACTACTGGTTGAGGATCTTCTACACTCACTTCTTTATCTTTGGACAGTCCCATCATCTCTCTGTGAGAGTTTTCTACTTTCACATCTTTATCTTTAAATATTTGTGCACGTGCACGAAGAGAAGAGATAGTAAATGTAAGTAGAACCCAGCCCTGGTCCCGACCCACAGGTTGATAACCACTGTCTTAAAGTAAAACAACTAGGAAGCTAAGGAGGCTGAGAGGCAGCAACGGAAGTGTTCATGGGCACAGATGCCTGGATACAACTGGGCTAGAAGTACTCAGTCAATTCCAGAATTGATTGGCAGTATGATTACAGCAGGATATCGGGGAAAATATTTTATAACGTGAGCAGAAGAGGCTTTACAAGTATCAGGGCACTTTTCCAATACTCACTACTGTACAAAGGGGACCTCCCCATAGGAGGTGAGTCCAGACTCTGAAATTATCTTTGACAACCAAATTACTATATCTTCCTATTTTCCAGCATGATTAAAATGATGCCTCTCTTAAACTATTTTCCAGGATAATTAAATGCACCTTAAATGTCAGCTAAATCTGTTTGCGGAGACATATGCATGTTCACAGTAATTTTCTGTGCCTCTGCCAAAGTTCTCTGTGTTTATTTTTTCCTAGCTGATAGCGCAGGAAAAAAAAATCCCAACTTTTGTGGGTCAGGCATATTCCTCTGGAGAATTGTGTTACAAATTATTTTTAATTACAGTTCTTTCCTATACACGGTACTTCTCTGTTTTATAGAACTGGCAAATTGATGAGAAATGGCAGTCACAATGGCAAAATCTGAAACGTGCTCTCTGTCTTTCTAGCTGTATCAAAATATATTCCTGACCATTACCAACAATAAAGCATATCTGACATTCATATATGCTGCCTTGAGTTTTTGTTTTGTTTCAAAGACTCAGGTCTCTTTCGGATGGATGGATGGTGTGTTTGACCAAACTCTCAGGTTGAGCCTACAGTTAAGATAATAAGAATAAAAATAGGAATAGGTATCATTCTGATACTAAAGATTTTTAACTGATCAGCAATATTCGAATAAAGAAGAAACTCTAATACATATTTACAAAATATTCCAAGACCAGAAGGCATTAAGACACCACATTTGTTTTAAAGCATGTTCACGCCCCAATATAATAACATCCAGTGGCATTTTCCTGGTACCACAGGATTATACTATAAATAATATTCAACACTAAAACGATATGAAATTGGAGAACAGTTACTTCATGTTTTAATCATCCAATGCAATGTTCTTTTAATGTCATCTACCGATTACCTTGTGTAGGTGAGTGTAACATATTGTACATATAGCTGATATAGCCTCCCCTCCAGGGGTGGGATTCAGCTGGTTCAGACCAGTTTGGGTGAACCGGATGTTAATTTTAATCTGGTTCGCTGAATCAGTAGTTGCAAGGACTGCCTGACCTGCCCACTCTGCCCCCCACAAGGTATCTCCATGTGTCCCATTTTGGATGCCAGGTAAGTGCAGGGCCCATGCAGAGGCTCTGGAAGGGCAAAAAGGGACCTACCGGAAGTACCAGAAGTCTGAAAATGGGCCTGTTTCCAGCCTCCTATGTGCCTCTGCATGCCGTTTTTGCCCTCCCAGAGGCTCAAGGAAAGCCTCTAGAGCCTGGGGAGGGCAACCCCCCACCACCACCATAGTGCAGGAGGCAGAGTAGGCCACACCCACCATGGCCACGCCCACTCAGCAACCAGGCAGAGAACCAATTGGTAAAATTTTTGAATCCCACCTCTGCTTCTCTCCCCTCCCCTTTCCATATCTGAAACCTTAAAAGAAACTTTATGGGGACATAGAGAACTGTGGTGACTGACAGAGAAAATTAGAGTAGCTCTTGTTCAGAAAACATTTCTGATAGTAAAGAATTCTAATTGGGTGTAAGCCTATTATTGTTAACACCGGTATATCCTGGTCCTTCATGAAGTCTGAGTTGCTCATAGTAATTGCTAAAGACAGGAAGAGCAACCCAAGGCACTTTCTATTTATAAAATGGCCTTTTTTAATTTTAAAAATTTTACCAGGAAATAAAACATTCTAGGTCCAAAATTATCTATCTCTGTCGTCTTGAAGACAAAATTCAGATATTATTGCTGAAACTGATTAGTCTTCCATGATATCCAGATAAAATTCAGACTGACCAGACCTCAATGAAAAGTCTTAATTAGAAGACATGAGAATTTTTACCTGGGACTGGAAATCATTTATAGTTTTAATTACCAAAATGTCAGAAACTTGTTTGAATGGAATCCAGGAACTAGTGAGAGCTAATGCAGTCCTTTCATTAAGGATGCCATATGTTCCCTCTGGCTGATTCCCGGAAGGGAACAGACTGCTCTATTTTAATATTTAGTAATAGTCTGTAAAATCAGCCACACATGAGCCGGAGATAAATATGTTAAACCACAGTGTGACTTGTTTACCTTATTCTAAACTGTAAAACCATTCACTATTTCTTATATTACCATATATATAAGCCAGGGGTGGGTTCTACTTACCTTTACTACCAGTTCTCTTCATGCACGCACTTTGCACGTGATCAGCACGCACGCTCGCTTCGCTCACCTGCACCGAACACACATGCCACACATGCACATTTACTACTCTACTTGAAAAAAAAACTAAAAACAAGCACTCTGTGCATGCGCAGAGCAGAAAAACGTAAGTATGGGCACGCAGGTGGGCCCAGCTCCCAGCCACAGAGAACTGGTTTGATGATATCACACCATTACCGCTACCGGATCACACGACCTGAGCCGAACCAGGAGCAACCCACCACTGATATAAGCTTTTAGTTTGATTCATATACAAATCAAGTAGGGGGATGGGGAGACTCTGGTTGTTATTGTATTATTATGCCTTTGAGTCAAGATTTTATTCTTGGCAGCTGCCCTGCAGCTTTCTTGACAAGGTTTTTTAGAAATGTCTTGCCTTTGCTTCCTTACAAGGGATGAAAGAGTGACTCGTCCAAGATCATCCAGCAGGCTTCATACCTAAAATGGAACTAGAACTCATAGTCTCCCAGTTTCTATCCTGATGCCTTAATCACTTATGGATGTTGTTTTTTTAAAAAAGGTGCGAATCCACCATGCTCTAAAATTCTGTCCTCAAGCATCATTTTTAAGCCTCATCAACATGCTTAGATGGATGACTACTGATAAATTGTTGTTGGTAGTGTAGCCGTCTGTCCAGCAGGAAGACAAAAGCAAGTTGGCAACGTGAAGTCCCAACTACCTTCTTTCTACTAAACTTTTTTTTTTGCTTATTGGTTTTATTTTTATTATGTAGATGTGTTATTCTTGGTTGAAAGCCACCCAGAGTTTGGTTTAAGATGGACAAGTATACAAATTTAGATCAGGGGTGTTAAACTCGATTTCATTGAGGGCTGCATCAGGACCATGTTTTACCTTGGGGCCAGGGTGGGCATGGCCAGCTTGACATCACTCAGGTTGGGGGCGTCTGTGGTGGTCCAAGCACTCTGCCAGTGAAAATGGCCTCCAGAGCTCCATTTTCAGCTGTGATGGCCTCCTGCCATCCTCTGCCAGTGAAAATGTAGCTTGGGGGGCACACGTGGCCCTCCTGAACTCCATATTCACTGGCAGGGGCACCATGGGCCGGTTGTTTGCTGTTTCTACGGTGGCCCCACAGATCAGATCTAAGCACCCATGGGCCGATTCCACTACAGAAAGACAGGCAGACAGGAAGACAGACAGACCATGGCATTCATTTTGCAAGCACACCCACAATACATTCTTAATATTTCAAATGTGCCAACCATCAAAAAGATGAGGGGCACCTGAGCTAAGATATGGAATATATACTGTACCATCTACAAGATCAAGAACCTAATTTCAGATTGCTATTAAAATAGTTACTTAAATTATTTTAGTGAATGTGTATTTTATGTTAAAACTCATAGCACCTAATTATCTACCTTTGGCATTTTACAAGTATTTGGTATTTGTCCCTGGATCTGAAGCAACTAAGAAAAATTGTCTGGTGCTCTTCTTAAGAAGCAGAAAGTGTTGTGTGGTAGGAAAAAAAATTACCTGTCACATTTGCTTTCAGTGAATAACACTGGTTTTCTTTTCTAAGAGTCATAAAAAAAGCTTAATTCAAAATTTATGAGTATCTGGAAGATAGATTAAAGGTACGACAACAGACATCAAACCAATCAATCCCTCTATCAAGAATAAGATCCTAAAAACAGAAGAAGTTCTTCTTATACTTATTGTTTACCAGCTGTCCTGGTATGTTTAATCAAAAATGGATTTTTGGCTCACACTATTAGATGTTGTTATTACAATATTTTTGGTCTGGTTTTCAGCCGAGATGAAAAAAAAAAATCTTGTGATCTGTTTTATCAGACCTAACACAGATGCCAGTCTAATGAGTTGATACATTAGACTGGAGAGAATAGGGTGGGAGGTGATAAAAACAGAGGGAGGAATGCTGAGGTCTCAAGCTGAGCATTTGTGTTCAAAGCCAGTTATCTGGAAATGCTGAAAGTTTGGTAGCTGAGAGTTTAGCTAGAAGTTTAGACAAAGGATGTCACAATTTTTGTAAAGCAAGAAAATGGAGACTTGGAGGAGCCCACTTCAAAACTGTCACTTGCATAACTTGCTCTATACCCACAACTGATCGGCACAGAGTTTTGACCTGCTGCGTCTCTGACTTGGGCCGGTTCACCCCTTCTTAGGCAATCTTGTGGCCTGGGCTCCTGGGCTCCCCGGGCATAGCAATAGCAATAGCACTTAGACTTATATACCGCTTCATAGTGCTTTACAGCTCTCCCTAAGCGGTTTACAGAGTTAGCATATTGCTCCCAACAATCTGGGTCCTCATTTTACCCACCTCGGAAGGATGGAAGTCTGAGTCAATTTTGAGCTGGTGAGATTCAATCTGCTAGAAGTCAGCTGAAGTAGCCTGCAGTACTACACTCTAACCACTGTGCCACCTCGGCTCTGCTGCAGCCCAGAACTCCTGAGTTTAAGGATTTATATTATAGTATAGTTAGGCCATGTGTAACTGACATATTGGATGCCAAATCCAATGTGATTTTAATATAGATTTTATCTGTTATTTATTATTTTATTCTATAATTTTTAGCTGGATATTCCTTGATTGTTTTTATTTGTTCTGGTCTCTGGTCTTTTGACTGTAATAAACTTGATTTGATTTGATCTGATTTGCTCTATACAAAGTAGGAACTCTTCAGTGGAAAGGAAAAGGTCTGTGTGATCTATGCTGGTAATTCAGGCATGATTCTTACACATATAATAACCATGTAAAAATATTTATTGCATCATCATGAGAAAATGTGTCACACCAATTGACATTCTGTATGGATGTACACTTGTGTATAATCTCTTG
Organism: Grayia smithii; assembly: GCA_032468115.1. Classification (NCBI taxonomy): domain Eukaryota; kingdom Metazoa; phylum Chordata; class Lepidosauria; order Squamata; family Grayiidae; genus Grayia; species Grayia smithii. The sequence goes on along the minus strand of JANHFM010007494.1, from coordinate 249,474 downwards.
GATGATTCATTTTAGAGATTTGATTATCATCTGAAATGTGTAAGATTGATTAAAGACATGTGTTTCATTGTTAAAGACTGTTTGCTTTGGATATTTTTGTTAGAATATGCATTCTTGTAAAGTTTTTCTTGATTTTGCTAATGTAATTTCCTTTGTAAAGCAAATTAATAAACAAAAACAATTACATTTTTTTGTCCTTATCTGTTTCAGATTTGTCCCTTTTTTAGGTTTGTCCTTTATTTATTTATTTTTTTCAAGAAAATATAGTCCTTGTAAGCATTCTGATTCCACTGATGCATACACCTTAAATTATATCGGTACGAATCTCTATATATTTATGAAACTGAAACAGTGCAGATATATTCTGAAAAAGCAGTCATCAAGGCAGCACAAATTACATGACTGATACTCATTTCTACCCTGACCTCAGCTCCTTTGGGGCCAATAAATTATCATTTTTGTGAAACTGCCGTAATTCACATCATCCGGATATGATTATTATATGTAAATAAAAACTATCAAAATAATGCAAAGAATACAGAAAGAACTTCAAGAGTTCTTCAACTTTTTCACAGACAAATTTTTAAAAAATGATGGGAACTTCTGAATAAGGGGCTACTCCAATAATTTAGGCTTGTTAACATGCTGGCTTGTACTACTAAAAATAACCTACCCTGTTTCCCCTAAAATAAGACATCCCCTGATAATAAGCCCAATTGGGCTTTTGAGCGCATGCGCTAAAATAAGCCCACCCTGAAAACAAGCCCTCCCCAAAAATATTTAAACGCATGCACAGCCGGTCCCCACCATTTCCTCTGTTTAGGATTAGGGAGACAGAGCTGGAAATCAGGTAAGATGGCAAGAGGAGCCCCATCTTGCTGCACGCGCCCCAAAATACTAAGACATCCCCAAAAATAAGGCCAAGCACTTCTTTCGGGGTTCAAAAAAATATAAGACAGGGTCTTATTTTCAGGGAAACACAGTAGCTTTCCTAGCCTTCCTAGCCTAGCAAATGTGATAATTCTTGCAGTGGTTCAGAAGGTCCTCCTCCAAATTATGTGATTTGCAGAAGGAGCCTTCCAAACCTTCGCAAGAATGGAGCCCACTTGCAGAATGGCATGAGGAGGTCCTGGTAGGGAGGTTATGCCCGTGCATCGGCTGGGTACATCTGTCAGCAGCTACAGAAGAATAAAAAAAGGCAATTGGACCCTAGTGTGGTGTGGCAGGGAGGACCTGGACTTCCCAGATGTGGTGGGGTGGGAAGAAGGTGAGAGCCTCCCAGCCTGCAGCAAAGTTTCATGAATTGATAGGCAATATAACCATATCCCCACCACCTGAGGCACCCCACACTCCAGTAAACAACCCACAGAATCACTTATTGACTACATCTGGGAGAGTCTAGAATGCGGCCACTGAGCACAGTCGCATGGGTACCTTGGTTAATGACTGCTTGATTCAAGAAACAAAATTCCCATCCCAATTGTAGTCATAAATCAAGAATTACCTCTATCTAGTGACCTTATTCCTTTCTTTTCATAGGTTTTTTATAAGTTTATCTAAGTATAAAATACAAAAGAAAATTTAAAAAGTTATAGAAAACTGGGGGAAGGGGAAAAGAAAAAATATGGAGTAAAGAGGGATAAGAAAAAGGCACTGACTCCTAACTCTCTTTAGCACAGAAGATAACATTACAGCCTCAACTTTTTACTTTTACACAACAGTATACTTGTCATTTCTATAGCAACAAACCTATCTAATCAGCAAAAACAAAATCAAAGTTTCATTTTTCCCCCCATTGCAAGCACAAAATCCAGAAGCAACTTCCAAATAGAAAATTAAATATATTCTCTTCTTTGGATAAAATAATCAATTTAACCATCCCTGTTTCTCCTTGCTGTGGGGAATTAAATCTAGAGACCTTATTTCTATAGCCATCTCTAAGCACTTCTATAGGTTGCCCTCGACACATGACCATAATAGAGCCTACCCATTATGGCTGCAAGTTATAATGGTTGCAAAATAGGTCTGTCATGTGACTGACCTGATTTTACAACATTTTTTTTGCAGCAGTTGTTAAGTGAACAATGTGGCTATAAGCAAATTCTGCAGTCATTAAGAAAATCCTTTTTTTTTTTTTTTTGCTATGGCATGGTTTTGCCAAAAACTGGAAGTAAGTGCCTTTTTTTTGGCAAAACCTTTGTAAAATGCAGTCATGTGGCTGGGGGAACCTGTAGTTTGCTGTAAATGAGGCCATGTTGCCAAGCGCCCAAAATTTGCTCACATAACCAAGGAGGGGCTTTTGATTGGATCATAAGTAGCCTGAAGGTAGGTCCATTGTAACTCTGAACAGTCACTAAGCAGCTGGTTGTAAGTTAAGGGCTACCTGTATTGTTTGAGAATTGCTAGCCTGAAAATAACTTTAACTGGATAATTTTTTTAAAACATTGTCAATTAAATAAGTGTACATAGACGTTTCATTTCCTACATTCTTCAGGGCCTGGAAACAATGTCAACTACAAAGCAAGCAGCTTTTCCACTTCTAGAAGATATGAAAACACGGATTCTGACGGATGATTGGTTTCTTGGGGGACTAGTGGTGATAGTTTCATTCTTCACTATCATCATTGTCCTCATTTTGTTTGCTGTGATCTTTGGCTGCTGTTCAACTGAAAGCAAAAACTAAGTTCTGGGTAAATCATGAGAGCACTTGCCTTTATGGTATTTTAACTACAGAGTGACTGAGCAGTGTAAAGAGCTGTTGCTTCTTGCTGTTTTATCTTTTGAGTTTAGAAATGAATGTATCAGAGAAGAAACTGGTGCTGCTAAAGCACAAAACCAACTAGTATCTGAGGGCTGACTCCAAGTGAAGTTTGAATTAAGCAAGCATGTTTCTGCTGTGTTTTTGATGCAAGGATGGTATCTATTTGCAATGGAAACTGAACAATAAATGGCTGTGGTTTCAGAAATCTTCATTTAATCTTTCAAAAGGCCAGTTTTATACTTCAGATTATGTATAATTTTTCTGAAGTTCATCTACTTAACTTTTTCTCTAGCAAACTTTTTAAGTGTGAAAGGACCTGACAGTTGGTCTGATGTTATGAATAAAAAAATCAAATTGTTACTTAAAATAAAGAATAGCCCCAATCCTTTATACAATATATTTCTTGTCCAAGTAAATATACTATAAAATTTTTCATACAGCATATGTACAAATTCTTACATACATAACATAGATTATCTTTCATGGGTACTTGGATGCTACATCTGAGTATGACACAGGGCCATGCAAATGTTGATTTCATGAAAACTTTCACCAACAATTTGGAAGTATTATGGATAGTGAGGATTATTTTCATAAGAAACAATGAAAACATTTTTCTCATTCTAATGGGCCTCAAATGCCACTCATTTAATATGTAGCCAAATCTACATATTATCCCAACCAATATGAAACCTAGAACCACTCAAGAATAAGAGAAAAAAATTACTTAAAGCAGTCATAGAGATAAGAAAAAGCATGTTATAAGAGTAATCGCCATTCTCATCTGTACAGTATTCAGGCAACTGCCATAAAAGCTAGGACTGGGCAACAATTCAAACAATATGCCATTTGAGCCACAGATGAATGTACTTGTACCAACCGCCTGAAATACTATAAGCCAAATGTGAATTTTCCTGGGTTTACATGCCAGCTGTAGGAGGCAGCTGGTGGCCCCAGGAGAAGATGCAGTTGCTTCAAAGTGTTCCTAACAGGTGTGAAGTATACATACAGGAAGCTGCTGATTCAGATTTGCTCTTTAATTCAAATCACTGCCCTAATGAAAACTACTTAGGTGAGGATCAGTCCAAGTCCCTGAAGGACAATTTGCTTTATGTTGTCTTTTCTACATGTAGAGTATATGAAAAAATCTATTCCTTTCAAGCAGTGTGGCAGAGTAGGCATAACACCTGACTAAAACCAGAGACATCAAGTCTATAATTGGCCACAGAGTATTGAGTAATGTTGCCCAGATATTATGTTTCCTACTTTTATTGTAACCTGCCTCAAAAAAGGTAAGGTGAATACAGAATCATATTCTACCTTAAGCCCTGGGAAGAAAACGTACAAAATAAATGAAACTCCAATAGCTTTACAAATAAATCTCCACTATTCCAAAATTGTCAATTGAAAGGTTGGCAGTTCAGCAGTTCAAATCCCTAGTGCTGTGTAACTGGGTGAGCTCCCATTACTTGTCCCAGCTTCCCAGAACCTAGCACTTCGAAAGCACGTAAAAAATGCAAGTAGAAAAATAGGGACCACCTTTAGTGGGAAGATAACAGCGTTCCGTGCGCCTTTGGCATTTAGTCATGCCGGCCGCATGATCACGGAGACGTCTTCGGACAGTGCTGGGTCTTTGGCTTTGAAATGGAGATGAGCATCACCCCCTAGAGTCGAGAACAATTAGCACATATGTGCGAGGGGAACCTTTACCTTTATTCCAAGATTTAGCTAGCAAACCCTCCCCCCACACACAAATAATTTATTTCAGAATAGATCAATTCATCTCACAAATCTTATTCAACACTGGAATGGAAATAAATCAAGTAAATATATGAAATGACACCATAGTACCACTGAGCAACAATTATTCAAGAATAATGTATACAAAATTGTATTATCTTCTTGTAACCTTATTCTACCACAACAGTTACCATCATGTAGGCAACTTGGGCTGATCTTGAAAAAGTAAAATAGTGTAATACTTGGTCAGCATTTGGATGGAAAGCCACCAGGACATTAGGAGCTGTGGAGTCCTTGGTGATCTTTGAATTTGGTTGTTTGCTTACAAATATAACATTATCTAACTATTCGAGCACTGATTATGTTACCTATTTGGTAATGAAATATCTGCAAGCAAACCACCAAGCTTACCTAGGACTCCATAGTTCAACTTCAAGCAACATACATTCTTTTCTATTGAAATTTGAAATTGTAGGCTAGATTGGAAAGTTGAAAAAAAAATCCTGGCAGAAACCAATGGCAAGCTCAAACTATTGCCAAAATAACTATGCAAATACAACCATATAATCACAAAGTCTTGAGTTTTTGTTCTTATTCTACCGTAATATGGATGAAATTAACAAACAAGTGTTCTGTAAATGAATGCAATTTTATATCACTGATCATGATGTTTCTTCAGCTGAATGAAGGTACAGATCCAGAGAAAGCTTTTGAACCTCTTAATTACAGCCCGTCTTCAATTACAGCTCCCAAAACTAAGTAAGAACGTATCTCTTCTCTATCAACATGTGAGCCTCAGTCCCGCCCACCATTATTGCCTGGTATCTCTATAATACTACATTAAATCCCCTCTAGAAAGCCAACAATGGCACACTAGACTACAGACAAACCTATATTTTCCTATATTTAGCACCTATACATTACTGTCTTACTGCAAAAGTAAGTTCCTCATGGTTCCAACAGCACAATTTATTTTAAATATAGAATTTATTTTGGCACAGGTTGTAATTTCTACATTAATTACTGAATGTTGCAGCTACTATTTTAAATAAGGAATATCAGTAACTTTGGGGCATCCAATTTAATTTTTCATCCACAAGCTGTTAGGCTTCACACCTTTTTTTAAAAAGAAGCTTCCCAAAAATGGTAATATAGAGGAATACGCTAAGACTTGCATATATATATATATATATATATATATCTGTAGCATAGAAGAGAAAGCTTTGAACCCATCTGAGTATCCATCCATACTTACACAAGATTTTCAGAGAAGGCGACCATAACCTCAAAGTTTTTCATCACAGCTTTATCAGACTCCTTCAAGGAACCTCGTTTCCCCTGAGGAAACATAAAACTGAATAAACAAAACTATCTTATGTCCTGAAGCACTGAATTTAGAAAACCATTTATTCACAACAATGTCACATTATCCTTAGTTGTATAATGATGCTACAAACAAATATGCATTTTATTTAAATCCTGTAAAAGTACTGTAGCAATTTGAAACTATACTCTTTATGAGCATACTTCTCCTTCATATAAGAATGCAGCAAATAAGTTCATTTTTTTCCTCAGTATTATTATCAATTACAACATATTACTTATGAATAAATAAGAGGAGCCAGATGTGTGTGGATGTGGCTCTTTACTTTTTTTAAAGCAAGAACCTACCTCCACACTAAATTTGTCTTTCTGTGCATTTACTATGTTTGTTGTGCTAAGGAACATAACATATGTAAAAAATCAACAGAAAAAAATTTGGATGGTACCATGTAGCCATGAAACAGCAATAGCCTTCAAATATGTTTTTGGGAAATGTATTAAAAAACATGGAGAAGATGGAAACAAAGCTGTATTTCAGCAGTACTATGTGGGAAGTAGAGCCAACAAAAAGAATGGGAAACCACAGGCAGCTTCATTATGCATGTTGCTAGGGAGGAAGTAACATAAGGTTTTAATTCATTCTAATCTGATGATAAGCACTCTGATAAGCAGAACCTGCAAGTGTTGTTGAGAAATCTGAAAATCACTGTGAACTATAAAAGAATGCTAACAAGGAAACAAAGGGGAGGCGAAGGTATTAATGCCCCCATAATAGAGATTTTTTTAGCATATTCTTGCCAGATTGGGCAATTATATGACTAACTAATTTAGTGAGAGACAAAATGTTTGTTGCCGAAGATCAAACAATGAATTTTTCAAATTCAATGAGATGACACAAATTCTAAGCTATGTATATTCAATACACCATTTGGAAGACACTTATTCAAAGATTTACCATTTGATAGCTCTTCAGCTTCAGAAGTATACCGTTTCCCTGAAAATAAGACATCCCCGGATAATAAACTCAATCAGACTTTTGAGCGCATGCGCTAAAATAAGCCTCCCCCAAAAATAAGCCCTCTCTGAAAATATTTAAATGCAGAACTGGAAATCAGGTACGACGGCAAGATGGAGACCCATCTTGCTCTACACACTCCAAAATAAGACCTCCCTGAAAATAATGCCAAGTGCTTATTTCAGGGTTCAAAAAAATATAAGATAGGGTCTTATTTTCAGGGAAACACTGTATCAAAAGCAATACAAATTCTGTATGGAGTTGCAAATTCTGGAAGGTTTAGAAAGAGTATTGTATTTTATTTATAATATGTTGATATAGGATCAGGATAAGCAGTTACAAGGTAAGAGAATGGCTACTCTGAAAATTTGATTAAGGTAGCTGATGTTAGAAGACATGGAATTTCCCTGCATGCCAGTATATAAGATGTATTGAATAGATTGAAAGAATTATTGACAAATGTACGTGTCTTATGACAAATGGGATGGTAGAAACAATTATACAGACTGCAAATAGAATGTTAGAGAAGCTGGATGGTTCTGACTTTTATTTGCATCTTTGAGTTTATAGAAATAATCCTATTTGGACAAAAATCATCAGCACAAGTACTGATGGGAAATGTTTGCAAACTAGGTGTACCAGCATCTAGTATTTTGTTAAACTCACAAGATGATTGCAGAGATATGTATGAACAATTGAAGTATAGATAGGAAAACAGAGTGTAATATTATAATGGAGGGATTAAGCCCTTACCTCCTTTGAGTGTGTGAGATCATGTGAATCCTAGACATAGTAAAATGTGGGGATTTGTCCAGGTTGTAAAAAAATACCATACTCCTAGATCCTACTCTGTGCAAACAGCTGAAGAACTAGTTTATTGAAGAAATTGATAAAACTTAAAGAAAGTTGAAAGATCTTATGCTGTCTCTGTTCAAGTAGAGAATATGGAATAAACTGGTGAGATCATTGCTAAAAAAGACAATCTGATTTTGGAGAGAACATGGACAATAATGGTATTAAGGGGAGAAATGGAATGTAAGTCAGTGCAGTATGGAAATTTTCTACCAAAAAAAAATCCATTATGAGTTTCAATGTATTACTTATGAGTAGAATAGAATATATACTGTATTTTTCGGAGTATAAGACACACTGTTTCACCCCTAAAAGGGGGTGAAAATTTGGGTGTGTCTTATACGTGTATAAGTAGCCCCCACCCCCCC
>JANHFM010007494.1:166451-177827 GCA_032468115.1 Grayia smithii | reverse complement strand
AAAAATGCTGCTTTGGGGGGCAAAAGCCCTAATAAGCAGGCATATACAAAAAATGAAGGGATTTGCTAAGCACATTGTCTTGTGCTTAATTGTAAGCCGCCCTGAGTCTCTGGAGAAGAGCGGGATATAAATGGGATTTTTTAAAAAAAAGAATCCCCATTTCCTCCTAATCAACTGGGATTCGGGAGGCAGAGAATAGATGGGGTGGGGCCAGTCAGAGGTGGTATTTATCGGTTCTCCGAACTACTCAAAATTTCCGCTACTGGTTCTCCAGAACCTTTCAGAACCTGCTGAAACCCACCTCTGGATTGTGCAGTGGTTAGAATGGATTGTTGCATTCTAATTCTTCCCACTGCCAGGAGTTCGATCTTGACTGGCTCAAGGTTGACTCAGCCTTCCACCCTTCTGAAGTCAGTAAAATGAGGGTCCAGATTGTTGGGGCCAATATGCTGACTCTCTAAAATGCTTAGAGAGTGCTGTAAAGCACTATGAAGTGGTAAAAAAATCTAAGTGTTATTGTATTAATAAGTACCTAAAAATAAATAAACGAAACAGAAAAAAAGATATAAAGTATAATATGTTGTTACAATAATAAAGTTATAATTAATTTTCTAATACAAGCATTATTCATATGTGTGTACATTTGTGTATATAAATATAAATTTCTAATACACTTAATATGACACTTTTACCATTTTTTTAACCTACTGGACTTGGTATAAATGAGTGCCCTATTTAATTATTCTACTGTACTTAAACTCTAATACTGTATACCCCCTCAATGCTATAAATATATAGTCTAAAACTACTCAAATCCAAAAATTAACATCAGTTGTTAGCTTCCATTTTTTAATACTTGACAGTAAGTAAATTTGATAATAGCTCCATATTCAGAAAACCAAAACCTCACTCATTAATTGGTAATTTGCATTTTCAATAAAGATATTCTTAGTATCAAAGGAGTTCATAAACATTTTCTAAACAAAGAGTTTATTTTCTGAAAATATTTTCCAGGTATTTCAACAGGAATTCCTCTTAGAATATAAATTAACCTGGCAATAATAATCAATTTGACCATATCAATTTTTCCCCAAAGGATAAGATTTAATGCTTCCCATCTATCCATATCTAAAGAAACCTCTTTTTATATTTCATTTATATTAATGTTACTACTGTGTTATAGCTTTCACTGTATAGATATAGATGTATAGATATGTGTAGTTCTTGGCTTACAACCATTTGTTTAGTGTCCATTCAAAGTTATAATGGCACTGAAAAAAGTGACTAATGACCAATTTTCACACTTATGACTGCTGCAGCACCCCCATAGTTACATGATCAAAATTTGGGCCCTGGACAAATGGGATGCACTTATGACATCTGCTCTGACCCAAAATCATGTGATCACCAGCTAGCTTCCAACAAGCAAAATAAACAGGGGAATCCAGATTTGCTTAACAACAGCATAATTCACTTAACAACCACAGTGATTTCCTTAACAACTGTGGCAAAAAGATCATAAGGTGGGGCAAAACTCATTTAACAACTGCCTTGCTTAGCAAGAGAAATTTTGAGTTCAATTGTTGCCAGAAATTGAGAATCAGCTGTAGTTAAATATTTAATGGATCCATTACAAGATAAAATTGGTATTCCTTAAATGAATGACTAATCAATTCTTCACCTATTGGTAACAATATCCAATTTGGACCAGTTAATAGACTATCCTGCTATTTTACTAAAGGCATGTGTATCATTTGCCTCAACATTGGAACAGTAATGTGAAGTTTAGAAATAAACAGAAGAACATAATCTGCAAATAAAACCATATTCAACTATATTATATTCAACTATACGATTCCTTTGAGAGTCTATGTGATTTTTTGGGAAGGGGGGGCATCACAAACAGCTTAAGGTTACATTTAGAATAAACCCAACAAACTCTGAGAAATGGCAGGGATGAATTGATGACAACAATATCAGTTAAATCCTAATTCCAATAATTCACGAGAAGCTCTTCCCTCCATCACTGATTTACCTCCTACCTGATCAGCTACTACCTTTTGGACTACAGTTAGTCTTTGACTTACAACTGAACATTTGTTCAGTGACTGTTCAAAGTTACAATGGTACTGAAAAAGGTGACTTATGACCAGTTTTCATATTTATGACTGTTGCAGCACCCCCGTTGTTATAGTATGTGATCAAAATTCAGGCACTTGGCAGCTGGTATGTGTTTTTTGACTGTTGCAGTGTCCCAGAGTCATGTGATTGCCATTTTTAACCTTTCTAGCTGGCTTTAGGCAAGCAAAGTCAGTGAAGGGAGTCAGATTCATTTAATAACCATATCATTCATTTAACAATTTAACAACACAGTTGCTTAACAGCTGTGGCAAACTAACTGTTAAACTCACTTAACAAGTGTCTTGCTTAGCAATGGAAAATTTGAGCTCAGTTGTGGTCGTAGGTCAATGTACATTCTCCCATTAGACCACCAAAAAACACCCCAACCTCATCAAGTCCTTCTGAATATTCAAAGTTAGTGCAAAGCTGAGCAGATGAAGAAGGGGGAAGAGAAGAAGAGAGGTGAAAAATGTCAATAGGCCAAGTTGATCCTTCCTTGGTGTAAGATAAGCTAGCAATCTATTGCTCTTTAGCTATTTCACACTTCACCTCTTATCAGCATCCAATAACATGGATAACATAAAGGAATGGAGGGAGTTGGAGTCTAAAATATTTGAATCACAGTATTTTAATCAGCCTGACATGTAGAAAGAATATTTTGTCATGTATCCTCAACGTTAACCTTGTAAGTAGAGAAAAGTAACCTTTACTAAGACTTCATCCAGCCATCCACAACAAAACAGTGGAACTGTTTCTGCTTCTTCTAGTTCTTTCTTTTAAAAAAAAAAAACAACAACTTCCATAATGGAAACAGCTGAATATGTAGAGTGTCCTTGGAATGACTGTTCCTGAGAATAATGTAAGGGGTTTTCTCTCTCTCTCTCCTTAACTAAGTAACCTGAGATCAAATGGTCTCCTGTCTATAGATTTTGCTTAATACTAGAAAAACAGTGCTTGCTGTGATCTTGCCAGTCATGCTTGGTCAACCACCTTTCATGCTCCAGATACATCAAGTTGCTACACTAAGTGAAGCTAAACAAATGAACTCAAGAAGATAAACAGGCCACAAGGATGCTGGGGTGGGAGGGCATAGAAGCCAAGGGGGATCTGATGCTTTGCTTTAAGAGAGTGTCCTATAAAGCTTGTTTGTTGGAAACAGAAAGTATGCTATGCATGATCACATTTTGATGAGTTAAGCCTGACTCTGGAAAGTTACATAAGCAGAACATTTTATTCAACGCTGAACTTTTTCCCTTTTTCCACTTCAACTTCAGGCCTCAATTTTGCTCTGCTGTGGCAATGCAATTTTCAGTTTTTCAAATTCTCCAGTTATTTGTCTTTCATGGTGTGAGTTGAGATGAAAACAGATGCTGTAATCTGTCTACAAATGCAATGTTTTGAATGCATGTTGGGCGATGCTAATGCAAAAAAAAAAAGAGAGAGAGAGAGAGAGAATTTTTTTGTCTTAAATTCAGATCCAGGTGAAATAATTCAATCTCATTTTGAAATTGAAGCTCTGGTGTCACTGGCAACCCTTCTAAATTTTGATGGTAAACATCACAATTCAATGCCTGTATTAAAGTACACAATACCACTGTTATTTTTGTTTTGGCCCTAATATCTGATAAAATTAAGAAACAGCACAAAAACTCCCTCTCATTCAGAGCTCATGCAAAGCTTAAGATCTGTTCCAAAATATTTTCTAGGCATTTGTTCCTCCTGCACACTGAAGGTTATAATATTTAATAGCAATAGCACTTAGACTTATATGCTGCTTAATAGTGCTTTACAACCCTCTAAGCAGTTTACAGAGTCAGCAGATTGTCCCCAACAATCTGGGTTCTCATTTACCAACCTTGGAAGGATGGAAGACTGAGTCAACCTTAAACTGATCAGGATTGAACTCCTGGCAATAAGCAGTGAGTTATCCTGCAATACTGCATTCTAACTCCTGCACCACTACGTCTGTTTGGAAACAAGGCATCCCTTTTACTATGCCTTTTTCCCATGGTTAAGTTTGAAATTCCAAAAACTGGGCAGATTAAAATATAATTATAAATTCATTTTGTACTCTAATCCTTGTAATCAAATAACATACATTATCCTCAAAGGCTAGCAGGAAAAACCCACTATGGATTATATGCAGGGGGTAAGTTCCACTTACCTTTACTAATGGTTCACAATGGGAGCATGCATGCTTCTGTGCATGCGCAGATCGCCCCATGATGATATCGGGGCACGTGAGCAGAACGTCCCACCGATTTTACTACGGGTTCTAAGAACCAGACAGAACTGGGAGCAACCCACTACTGATTATATGGAATGGTATGTAGGGGCTGTTGACACATGGACCACACTTGCTTTGAATCCTACATTTTGCCCTCCAAGCAAAATATAGGATTCAAAGCAAACTCTTGTTTCACTTTTTATTTATTCATTTTAATAGAAGACACTCTCTAAGTCATCGGTGTTAGGACATAATAATGTTTTGTTCTACCCCAAGCGGCATGGGCTATCATCCATTTCAAATGCACAGAATATGAATTCGGTCAGAGTATTTATATACCTAGTTCAAGTATGTCTCAGTGAGTGACTATAGAGTGAATAATATGAAGTTCTACATCCAGCCCTTTCAGTACCAGCAGCAAAAATGGCTGAGGAATTATGGGAGCTAATCTACACATCTAAATAATGCCCAAAGTGGAAATGATTTCAGTAGAGTTTCAGAGAAGGTTCTTACTTATCAGTTATTCTACTATCCTTGTAACCGAAAATGCTGAGATGGCTTCAGGGACTTTCCACGTGAAGGTCTACATCTTCTGTTACTTAATTTGCTCCCTAACTTATGTAACCAATTTTTTAAAAAGAAATTGGTCAAGCCACCTATTTTCTGTGAAAAAGTTCAGAGAATCCGCTCCCTGCTTTGAAAATCTTATAGGAGTGGGAAGAGGGGGGAAGACTTAGGAGATTTCTCGAATCGCAGAACATCGACAAATTATTTGATTCACTAAGCAGGAACAATATTGTTTCTTATAAAGAAGCATTTACCCTTAGTTCAATTGCGTCTGTAACTACTCTATGGGAAATGCAGCATATTATTATTAAAGCATAGTTTAAACATGTATGCCTTGAAAATGTACAAGTCACAGTGAGACCCTCAAGAATTATTAACTTGAAAGTTTAACAGCCCTTAAAACTACAGTATATTTCAAATGCCACATTAATTTGTTTCCGGATATACTGTATCTTTATACTGTTCTGTTATAGAAAAGCTATAAAAACCATATTTGTCTGGAGGTTGTTGGGTGTGTTTTTTTTTTGTTCTGTTCCTGGTAGAATATTAGCTCCTATTTTACCCCCTTAAATAAAGAATAAATAATACTTTGAGCTACAAATTCAGATTTGTACAAACAATTGTGCTGTAAAGAGATATTATAGTGTCACAGGAATATATTTATGCAATATTACATTAGGACATAAGCAGTCATCAGGAAATAAAAGTCATCATGTTCTTTAAAAATTACAAAATATTAGTAAAGGTAGAGGAGATCATATTTCACTTCATCTGTCACACATGAGTAATATTTGCTGGGTCTTCAAAATGTAAGAACATAAAGTGATGTCAAGTTGAAATATATATTGAGCAGTATAAATGGTGTTACAAGTCCCTGTTTTAGAATCTTTGCTATTAGCCAGCATGTGTTGTATATAAGTAATACTTTAATTACCGAAGAACCAAGGAATAACACAAGATCAGACTTCAAATGTCAATATATACTCTCTCACTTTGAAAGTTGAAGATAGATATACAAAGCCATCAGTTCTGTGTGGTGATGTTTATGGTTGCAGTTTACATTTATTAATTTATTAGCTTTAGATCTAATTATCACTTTAGGAGCAGAAGCTGGCATATTTAATACTTACTCCTCTTGCACAACTTAGAGTGAAACTAATAGAATGGTTTATCTGCTTTTTACAGAGTAACTCCTTTATTAGTATCTCACAGTTATATGGAGGTATCTAAACCTGAAGAAGATATCCCATACAGTTCTACAGAAAGCCTACAGAGATACAACTTACTGTTTCATCTATATAATTACCAAGTGTACAGTCTAGTTTTATTGAGAAGTCATTTACAATGCTCCTAAAACAATGAATGATTAAGGAAAATACCTGAGCATTATTCCTCCTTCTCTAATATTTTCACTACTGACATTTTTTGCTAGGCAAATACCAGGTGTTACGGATTATAACTGTGATATTTGCTTGCTCCACTCTTTTGTAAGAGTGAAATAAATCAAAGAAATTAAGGAGAGCTTGTCTTTTACTCATCCTATCCTTCTAAGATGCCTTCAACATTCAGGATCATTAACTATTTTGGAAATGTCATGGTTTAAGAACACTCTGGCATTGAAAAACTGGAAATCTGAAGGGTCTCTTTTGAGACCACCATTTCCTACTTGTAAGGTTAAAATCTAAAAGTAAGGAAAAGTACACCACCTATATATGGATGACATTTGCAAAACAGAGATGTGCCATTTAACTTTTTGGTTTCAAAATGTGTATGCATGCAACATTCTATTGTTCCTCTGAATTAGGATGTCACAAGAACAAGCTAAAATCAGAGGCAGGATATATTATACCAGGAGGAAAATTTGACAGGCTCTGGAGAGAAAATATATTTTGCTTTATGGTTTTAAATAATCCCCCTCATGAGGCTCTTCTTAAATACAAGCCTCTGTTTCCAAAGGATACCCCCTTTCAGTGATTATGCCTCCTTTACATAAACAAAGAGGGTAAGATGGAAGGGCAAGATTTATTTTTAATTTTCCCTCCAGAAGCCACAACTTTAAAAGACCTTAATGACAATCTTCTCCAAAACTTACAGTGAGGCAACAGAATCATAGTTATGTTTTAGTAAATGGAAACAATGGAAAGAAGTTTCTTTGTAAAACATTAAGTGGCTCTTTTAATCCTTTGTGTAAAACAAGTGAATTAGAGTTAATCTCCATGGGAATGATGAGATCATCTTTCAATTTGAAGTTTGTTATAAGACAGGGATATAATTTTATCTTCCTATCTGAGTTTCTTAGCCACTGATATTCAGAGACATATAAGTGATAATGATGGCAACATACAGCAATCATCACAAGTAGCCATTCATTATTTCATCCACCATGAATCTAATATTGAAAGTCTCCACTTACTTGCCTCCCAGATGTTATTAGTAGGCAATCTCCTAGCTAGAACTTGCTTATAGTTATATTCTGTAACTCTTATTCTCATTCTTTCGCCTTATAGAACTTTATTTAAAATAAATTTAATTTAATTTTCTTTAAAGAGCCATGGTGATGCAGTGGTTAGAATGCAGTATTGCAGGCTAACTCTGCCCACTGCCAGGGTTGACAAGGTTGACTTAGCCTTCCAAAATTGGTAAAATGATTGTTTGGGAGCAATAGGCTAATATTGTAAACTGCTTAGAGAGTGCTGTAAAGACTATGAAGTGTCATATAAGTCTAAGTTCTATTGCTACTTGCTTTTCTGGTTTCTGAGGTTAATTCTGGTTGGTATAAGAGATGATTTCTGTAACTTCCTAGGTTTTCTTCCTTCCCATGATAAAATCTGATTTTTTAATGGAAAAATAGCTTCCAGGCAAGGTTTTATAGATGATTGCTCTGTGAAATTGCTACAGTTTCTCTGGGGTTGATTAAGATCACTGTGGCCCTTGACATGTTAAATAGAGAACTGAGCATTTGCAGTCCATCCCCTGCAGCACATTTCATCTTTAGGCACAGACACAACCATGTTCCTTTCTGATTATAGCAATAATATTTATGATGAGCTTTAGACCATGCTGTCTCACTTCCACAGTCTGCATACTAACTAGATTGGAGAGCTTTAACCCTAGAACTGTGTTGGCGAATCTATGGCACGTGTCCCAGAAGTGGCACGCAGAGCCATTTCCCCCGGCACATGCGCCACCGCCACAGTTACCTGCACCTACACATGCGCGCAGTTCTGAGGACCAGCTGGTCTTTGGCACTCTCGTGTGCATGCGCACGTGGTTGCACATGCGCACGAGACAACCAGTGTGCAGCATACGAAGATGGTGCGGTTGCATGCGTGCCACAGGGGGGCGCACGTGCAACACCTCTGCTCATGCGCAGTGACATGGTTGTGCATGCAATTTGGCAGCATGCATGCAATAGCTCTGTGCATGTGCAGATGCGCAGATGCATGTGCGGTTGTGCACATGCCACAGGGGGCGTGTGCAACAGCTCTGCGCATGTGCAGATGCACAGATGCGCATGCAATTTGGGGGGGTGGCACCCAAGCGGAAAAAGGTTCACCATCGCTGCCTGAGAACAAGCTTATTCAAGCAAAGTATTGGTCATATTTTGTGAGATGTGTAGTTACCGGTATATAAATATAACAAACAAATGAAAAATAATAATAAGAGATTAAGGATTATATTACACATGAGTAAATGCTGGTGGTTTATTTTTCCTACCTTATTAATTAAAATATGCTTGCTAAGGCAAGAAATGTGTGATTAATTTGTGAGTAGGAATGATCATCAAGTATGTAGAATAGTGAAAATATAGAAGCCTTGAGCTGGGATTTGTGTATCTGAATAAATAGTATAGGGCAGGGGTGTCAAACTCACTGTGTCACAGCGTCGTCACGTGATGTATCAGGACTTTTTTCCCCTTTGCTAGACCGGGCATGGGCGTGGCCAGCATGTGATGCACCTGGCCCTCAGGCCAGGAGTTTGACAGCCCTGGTATAGGATCTCCTGCTTGAGCAGGGGGATAGACTAGAAGACCTCCAAGGTCCCTTCCAACTCTGTTGTTCTGTTAATGGTGTTAATATCCAGCTACCTTTTGGAATCTAATTGTATAAGGAACGTACAGATCTGCTATTTACATGTATTTTGATGTATGGTTGGATGATGACCAGATGGATGGATATTGTCTAGTGTCTTGTCATTTATTTTTATTCTTATATTGCTAAAGAATGCCTATAAATTGTTCCACATCATTCTGGAGGAAAATATCTAATGGGGTATTGAATGGGTGCTCCATTGATAGAAAGTTTCACCCATCTTCTTTTCTTTATGCCATGGTATCTATCTTGAAAAGCAGAAGAGTTGAAATATCCACATACTTGAAGATCTGATTATTACTGCTGTATTTCAGTGTTCTACACTCCATGTTGGAAATAACCTGTTTCTTGTGATCTTGATGTAACCAATCTAACCAAGCAATAATTTGTCAGATCTTCTGCATGGACAAACAGATCAAATGTATCAGTGTATTCAGATAAACGGCTTCCTTCTACATTCAGAGGAAATATTCAGTTTCACACCTCTTGGGCATCTCAAGACACATTCAGTCGTCTACCTCACAACTGTTATCATTTTGCTGAGAAAGAGAAAGATATTTGCTCTCAAAATGACTAGCTGGTGACTCATATGCTTGTTTAAAATCTACTGACCTATGAATCTCCCTTATCTTACCCTGCATGTTTCTAACAAAAACACTTAAGCATTGCCTTTCGCTGACCTCTTTCTGCATAAATTTCTCTAAGGACAATTTCTGACGGTATATACTGGTAGAATGGTCAAAATCAAAGGAAGAGTAAGAAGTGAAATTTACAATGGGAACATTTGGCCTTTCCAAAATAAATATTATTCACTCCCAATTAAGTATAGGCAGACCGTATCCTCCCCATTAATGTTCCTCCTGCCTTCAGACCATTTATCAGTTCCAAGTAATATGCAGCAAACTATTTATTTTATGGTGGTTTTATCACGGATAAAACCGTTTGGTCATCCTATCTCCTTGGACAAAGAAGATATTATTCAGTTGCTCACAGAATCTTCTTACAGAGTTTTTCAAGAATTTAATCTAATAAGGAATTGAGTCATTAGCTGCTTCATGTGAGTCACAAGAGTTCCTTGGAAGAGAGTTCTATTACCTAAGTAACCACCATAAAATATCAAGTACCATTTAGAATTCCCTGATAAATATTCACAGACATAAAAATACAATTTTCATAAGAAATTCTATAACTTTACAATTTTGCAATAGACATCTCTGTATCATCTTGCTATAAATATGTTTTGGTTGATATAATTTTATGAATTATATCTTATGAACTCTGTAAATCTTGAATCTAGTGGCGAAATGGCATAATTTGATAAGTGGTGAAGAAACCCTTAAAACTTAAAATTATTTTATCTTATTAATCTTATCTTTATTTTATTAATCATACAAACGTATTTGCTCAGTCACATTAAATTATTGCAGAATTACATTCTGTGATTCTGGGTAACAAACACATGCACATAAACATACATTTATGGCTTTGATCACCAATTTGCTAAGCCTTGGTATGTTTTGTTAAACTATTGTGGTTTATGTACTATTGCATTGTATGGCATTAAAATAACCTGTCATTGAAATTCAGTGGTGTGGGCTTTTTCGTTAGGTCTCTTGCTGCTATAGAAAAATATGTATGTAGGCATTAGAACTACAAGTGGCTTGTGAAATACCCATCTCTTATCTAAAAAAAATGAATAAACTTTATTTGAAAAATAATTGCTCTTATATTATTGGAATATGAGTGCTGAATACAAGACACAATCAAGATGTGCACCATGACATTATCACACAAATGTTGTGAATTATATATTTTTCTATCCACAACTGTCACAAATTAAATAATTCAGGTTATTATTAAAATTGCATGATTATTACGAGTCTTAACAATATGACATTGCTTGCGTCTTCCATGTAGACCCCTATTGATTAGAATTATCAATGTTTTCATTTTGTCTTGTCTTTGTTTTGACTGCATATGTTCCTGTGCCTGTACCTTAAATAAAACATTCAATTTGTAGAAACTTGAATGCTTTGCAAATGACTTCTGTGCACTGAATTTTTTCAAGTCATAGTAACTCTAGTCATTTAATATATAGCATTTAATATCTAAGAACAGTTCAATGATGGGCTGGGCAGATTTCTCTTAACAGCCTCGCTTTATCATAAACAGATAAGTAACAGCACAAATTCAATATCGGAAGTTTTTCTTTAAAAAGCTAAAAATCTTCACTTGAAAAAATTGTTTGGTATATGTATGTATGTATGTATTATTTCTTTCTTTCTTTCTTTCTTTCTTTCTTTCTTTCTTTCTTTCTTCATTCATTCATTCATTCATTCATTCATTCATTCAATTTCTATAGCTACCTAA
>JANHFM010007494.1:142321-153510 GCA_032468115.1 Grayia smithii | reverse complement strand
GAGGGAGGGAGGAAGGAAGGAAGGAAGGAAGGAAGGAAGGAAGGAAGGAAGGAAGGAAGGAAGGAAGGAAGGAAAGGAGGAAGTTAGGTCCTTGGGTTACATTCCCAGAGAGACAAGGAAACAATCATCACACAAGTATATGCTGTAACTATATCAGTAGTAGTTTGAATAATTTGGAAATATCTAGGAAGGCATTTGAAATGTCTCCACACTGTGTTCCTTGGCCTAGATGGAAATAGGAAACATGTTTTAATACAAAAAATGTTGAAAAGGCTGATTTGTAGAAGAGAAAAAAATAATAATGAAGGGGTAGAAAGAGCCATTTATTTATGGTTAGTTTCCTTGGTTTGGTTCAATGAACCCAGCATTTATCTGGCAATGAAAATGGGAGGAGTTTAAACTGATAGCCATCACTTGCCTGAAGCCCCCTAGTGACCGTATAGTCCAGAAAAGATTTGAAGCTCAATTTGCAGTAAATACACAAGTAAACAAAGCAGGCTAATACAATAAAGATTAAATGCAATTTGCCATAGTGGGCATAGCCCTCCCCCAAACTCCCTTCTTTGTTTGTTTCTGTATTAAAATTCATTGAAAAGACCTGGCTGCTTTGCCCCCTTTCCAGAATACGATCTTCAAAGCCTGAGACCAAAGATTCACTATGCCTGATAAAAGGGCCAGACTTTTTATTTTATTTTTAATCCTTTTTTAAACACATATTAATCATGTATGCATTTTTACTTAGAGAGGCACACTGCATCTTTCATTTTTCTACAAATCCTTGTCGTCTTGTCACAAAGTATTTACTAGCAATTTTGAAATGCTCACCCATCCTTAAAGATGGATGGATAGATGGATAGATGGATAGATGGATAGATGGATAGATGGATGGATGGATGGATGGATGGATGGATGGAGAGGTAGGGATAGAGACAGACAGACAGACAGACAGACAGACAGACAGACAGACAGATAGATAGATAGATAGATATTTCAAATTTTAAGACTGCTGACAGTCCAATTTTATAGTAAAATTATAAAATATATACACTTCAGAGCAACACCTACCAGCCACAGAATGCCAGACACCGAGCAAGAAAGGGCAGGCATAAGAATAGCTAGAGAAGCTTACTGTTTCGAGGCTGATTTTTTTTCACTGTCATGAGAAAACTCTCTCCTCCAGACTTCTGAAAGTTTCTCTTAACCGCTGCTAGTTTTTACAACATAACACACAGAGAAGCAACATCAACTTTTTACCATTAAAGGCTCTGCAGCAATCTTGAAAGACGTGGATCCCAGCTTGGTCGAAAGCCAGGCTTCTGAGCGGTGCAGATTGTTTGCCAAGGACAGCCAAGTAAAACCAGATGCTGTGTGCTGGGATTGTGCAGGATGGATAAGGGAAAGGAAAGGGAGCTGAAGAAATAATGCCACATTTAAAGATATTTTAGAAGCTCTTCTGGCAAAAATAAGGAGAGTTGGACTATATTAATAAAACTTAAGTGTGGACAGTATCCAGATATAAAGATCGTGGTTGAAATACATTGGAAAGTAGTGAAAATAAAACAAAACATTACCTAGGTAGGTTTCAGCTACTTTTAGATTAAATAATCAGACATTCAAGAAACACCACAACTGGATAACTTTACAAAACAATAGCAACAACTTCAAAACTTTCTCAACCCTGGTCATAAAAACATCTATAATAAAATGATATAATAAAATGATGGAGCCATAAAATATTTAATGGACATTTGGAGGAACATTCCCATTTCTGTAAGTTTTTGATTTCCCGATGTCCACAATGCAGTTCAGAAAGAGACCTACGAAATTCTGTAAATATAAGATCCTACCGATGAAAGCCAAACATCAGATTCCTATATCATAACAGTGGCTTGCAAAGGAAATTGGGTTTGTAACTGCAAAAAAACACGGGCAGCTATATATATATCTATCCATATGGGAATTTTTAAGCTGTTGGAAAGTAATTTCTTCTGACCACACCCAACATGTAACCTTTGCCTTGGAGAGAAGTCTAATCCAATAAACAACTCAACTTTAACTTTGACCCTGTTGCCTTTGGCTTATTTCATCAGTCTGAAGCCTGTTCATCAGACACACAGGCTCTAATCTGACAGTTTTCAAGTCTTTCATATAATCTCCTGAAATTTAGTTTACTATTCAGTCAGCTACTATTCTCCATCACTCTTCTTTACAAATTGTAAAAATGAAAGCAAATACATCTGTTTGTCTATTCCCCCTATAGTGTGACTGTAATACAAAGAGCAAATAATATAAATAAAGAGCTTCACCCTTCAAAAATCATGTTTAAGTAAAATTCAAAATCAAAACAAGGATGGTATTTTGATGGCATTTCATGAATACATTCTTTCATAGATATCATAATAGGAAAAAGCAATATGTGATAGTGATATTGAATAGAACTGTACTCAGGTAGCATCTATCTTGTAATAATTTTACATTTGTTTGGACATGTCCAGGCAATACTTTCTTTGGGAAGACTGGAAACCAACTTTTGATTTGTATACTTTGCGTTCAGAGCAGGGAGTATGAAACATATGGACCACTTTATTCCAATCTGTGATAGTATGAAGTGAATTCTGCAATCCAGAGTAACTTAAAAGTATATGAGAAAGAGACAATACTCAACATATATGATGACAGATGTAAACTCAAGCTTTATGTGTTCACACATTTGGGCTGGATGCAGAAAATTCAGAATAAAGTCTGTAAATCAATGATCTTCCTGAAGTTGAAATTTATATAAGTTTATATAATTTTATAATTTGAACAGGTTTTCATTTAAATAATCATTGCACAGAATGATGCCTTCCAGATATGGCTTTGTTGGTGTGGCATAATGGAATAATAATCTAACATTTCAGAATCATACAAAAAGAGAAAATGTGATTTTAAGCTTTGATTCATTTCCCGCAGTCTTTGGAACTCTTCAGATTTTTCTAACCCCTCTCAGCAATGAAATCCAGATTTTTAAAACTTTGTTTGGATAAAGTATGACCGCCTCTTATTTTGCTTTAAATGACAACTGAAGACATGTTTGTTCACCTTGTTATTTTGTAATTAAAAAATGTAATTAAAAAAAATGTCTTCCACTTATTTTATTGTACTTGCTTTATAGGAGATTCTTTGGTGATTTTTAAAGATGCTTTTGTTTTTATGAATCTCTCCCCTCCTCTGCTGCTTTGGGAGGAAAAATGGCATTAAAATGGGAGTAATTAATAGTATCTAGGGATCTATAGGACTAGTTTCAACTATAAAAATAAAAAGAAATATACCATTGGGCAGCACTTATGAAGGCCTTGGAAGCAGCTATTCAAATGATGGTATGTGTCTAAAAAATTGGAAATGTGCAAGCCATGATATTCCCTAACAAGCTCTATGGAAACAAAATTTGGACTTTAAGAAGCAGGATAGGAAGAGTACTGATGCCTTTGAATTTGGTGTTGGAGAAATCTCCTGAAAGTACTTAGTGTCATCTCTGGAGCCATTTTTCCTTGGCATCTTCAGGGCTGCCACAGTAGTGGCTGGGCAAGCTGTGGGAATGAGAGGGGGGAGGTAAAGATAAAGAGAGGTTTGTAACCATAATAAAATTATTTTCCCTGTGAACCAAGGACGTCTCGCCAGGTGCTGGGGAGGCGTGGACGGAGATCAGCTGGAGTTGGGACAGTGATCGGATTGGACAATGTGACAGACATGTGGATTGGGGGGAAAGAACTTTGACTTTAATTTGGGTGGGGAAAATGTGAGGCTTTCAGAATAGGATTTTCCCAGATGTACCAATATGACATCCTTAATAAATTTTTATTTTGAGGAATATGCCTGCCTCGGGGTTTTGATTCTGTTGGGAGTGTTACTTGGAACCCTGACATTAACCGATTCTCCCTTTAAAATGACCAAGCAGCTCCCCGCACTGCAGGGCTGCTGTCCGGGGTCCTGACCTCTGGCTGAATTCCTGGGCTACTGGGTAGCACAAAGACTCAGGGAAGATGGAGGAGAAGCCCTCCAATACTAGAGGGACCACAACAACCGGAGGAGCAACAGGAGGCAGTTCAGGGATCACTTGAGGGAGCATCTGCTGCCTCTCAGTAGCTGTGGTGGCTGAAGTGGCAGGAGCTGAGGCTGAGCTCCAGCAGGCACCTGGCCCAAGGAACAAGCATCCTGGACACTCACTCAGGTAGATCCTCTCAGTGGGGTGATGGCACAGGACTCCTGCCACCCCAGGAGTTGGTGAAGGGCCCAGTGCATCAAGAGCCATATTGAGCTGATACAGACATGGCAAGTGGCCAGGCATTCCCAGATCCCCAGATCTTATCAGCCCGGACAGAATGCACCACAGTCTTTGAGTGGGGAGCTACGAGGCCCCTCAAACTCAGCAAATACAGGGAGTGGCATCTCCCACCACCTTCAAGAAGCCAAACCCTAGCCATTCTCCTCAAGAGATTCAATCAACTTAGCATTGGCAGCAAACTGATGGATCATTAAATAAATCAAGCTAGAGTTCTCACTTGAGCGCACAAATGACCTAGCTCAAATGACTCACTACTCTCTGGAAAAAGCTCTAATGATAGGAAAAATAGAAGAAAAGAACAGAATGACTGAAGCAAGATGGATGGATTCAGTTACAGTGGCAATGACTGTGCCATTAAGAGACTTGAAAGAACAAGAAAGGGGTAGATCCTCACAGTGAAAATCTATTTATCTACTAGCTAGGAGTCAAAAATGACTTGATCAACCAACCAACCAATCAAAAGGACTACCTACTCCCAGTGCCTTTGCCCAGCTAATAGGATCTGGAGTGTAGGCTCTTTCTGGGTGAAACTCTCTAGTACTCTTCAAGAACCACAGAGATAAGTCTTGTCAGTTGTAGCCCTCCTTCTATGGAACATTTTCTCTAAGAACAGGCTGGCCTCCACCTTGCTGATTTTTCCAAAATACATTAAAACGTTTCTATTTCAGAGGGCCTGGAAGACATATTTGCTGTGTGGAAATTCTCATCCCATTTCACCCACCCCCATTTTGGAACACCCTATGTGTTTTGTTATTGCTCTGGTATAAAAGTTTTGTCCTTATGATTTACTGGAGGGATGTGTAAGCACCTAAGAGTTTTCTTTTTACTAGAGTGGCATATAACCTTATCAAAAAAAGTAAATGAGTAACTATATCTAAAATACAAAAAAAAATCTCTTCCTCCCATAGTCTATATTTTATCGATAAGCAAGTATTACAATCCCCATCATTCAGACCTAATCAAGAAAAATCCAGTAACAACTATCAGAAACAGTAACATATATTTTAACCTTGATCCAATAAACCCACTTTGTATCACTTCTAAAAGATTTTGACTTCTAAAAATCTTAATCTTTAATCCCTTCAAATAGTGTCCTACAAGTTGATTGTTTATCATTTTATTTTTGTGTCCTCTCAGAAATTATTTCACAAGTTTTTGTAAATCCAAGATAAGAAGACTGTCTAAGTCATTCTTCTGGTTTATTATTTATATGTCCCCTTTTAATTATTAAGAGGTCAGCTGGTTTCATTTGCAAATACAATGTAACAATATATACCATATCATTTTTGTAGACTGACATTTTAAAATTCATGTTCAGATCCACCTTCAACCAGTCAACCAGAGTCTTTGTTTTATCCAATAAAATCTTTCATATCTTCTTTCATAACTCCTTTTGAATCCATTTTTATAGCGGACATTCTTAAGAGTAATTTTTGAGTACATTGTTCCCAAATATCCTTGAATTCTTCCATGTCAAATAATATTGCTCCATTTTATATTAATGGATTCCCCCCACCTTTAATTATAAACTTATTTCTGGTTCCCTCTAGTCAATGTTCAAAGTCCCCTCTTATCATGCTTTTATTTCTAATTAACAACACTTTCCCATGGGCAGATTTCTTAAGTTAGTTTCAAAATCTTAAATATTTATTTGTAAAATTGTAAACACAGATACACACACACACACACACACACACACACACAGAGGAAGTATTACATTAATTAATTTCTATTCTTATTTCCAGTTCATCTGGTCCCTTAATCCATTTATAATTCTCCAAAATTAACTTTCTAGTCACCTTTCTGCTGTTTATTTTTTTTTTAAAGTTTTTAAAGTTACATAAAACATCTCTCATCAAAGATAGAATGAAACTCACTCTGTGTAAAAAAAAACAAAAAAAACCATGCCCTTCTGAAAGTTCTTAACAACGAAAAAGCCATTAACAATCAATTTCCTAAAGTGGTTAAGTAAGGAAACATGCTATTTGGAAAGCACTTCTGGATTTTGGAGTTGAGGTGGAGAAAATGGAAAGAGTGAAACTTTGACTTTGGGTTTTGTTGATTAGATACATTTGTTGTTATAGAAATGGCTAGTATATGTTAAGTATATAAAAATAAAAAGTTGAAGCTGTAATGTTGTTATTTTATTCTACCATGCTAAAAAGAGTCTGAAGTCAATGTTTTTCTTTTCCCTTTTCCCCTAAAACTTCTTTTTCTTCCCTTTTTCTGCACCCATTTTTCCACTTTTCTTTTGTGTTTTATATCTTGATAAGCCTATTAAAATTATTAGCAATAACATTTTGATTTATATACCACTTCATAGTGCTTGACAGCACTCTCCAGGGGATTTACAAATGTCAGCATATTGCCTCCCACAATCTGGGTCCTCATTTTACTGACCTCGGAAGGCTGGAAGGCTAAGTCAACCTTGATCCTGTCAGAATTGAACTCAATACTGCTTTATAACCACTGCACCATCATGGCTCTTAATAACCTTCCTTAATAAGAAAGGTAGTGTGAGGAACCTTTGAAAGGCATCAGATCCACCAGAGACCAAATCTTCCTCACTGTAAGGAGCACTTGTGAATCATCCTGGTCCCCTCCTTCTGTGGTATAACATTCTGTCATTTCTTTTCCTTTTGAACTAATTTTATCTTTCAGTTGCTATATTACAGTCATTCTACCAATTATTTTATTCTTATTAACACAAAATTTCTTCCCTATACTAATTTTTTTTAATGTTTTGCTTTCTATACTCTAAGTGCTATTCAAGACACAAAAGGCATGTATTTTATGGGACAATATTTTTTCTAGTTTTGTTTGGGTTTTTTCCCCTCCACTGAATGGTTTGATAAGCTCCATTACTTCCCAAACCTCCATTTCAGTGTTATTCTTTCCCTTTTGATGCTCCAGAAATATGGATGTCCAATATTGCCTCAGCCCTAGGTCTTTCATTGCTCTCTAAATCTTCAAAATCCACAGGGAATATGTCCTTTGAAATGAGCCATTGGAAGCTTCCTCCACTTTTTCAATAGCTAACTCACTTGGCAAAAACGGAAATAAAGCATAAAATACTATAACAAATGTCCAAATGTTGACTGCTCCTCTTATCAGATTTCTAAAGGAACAATTCAGCTTCCCCAATACTCCAAAGGTGCACCTTAATTCTCTTTCTGACATTCTTACAGAATGCTTATTTTAATACTTACTTACTTTCACACTCCTAAGTAATATTGTATTTAATTTTTAAAAAAGATGATGGTGGAAAAAAATTCCCAACCCTAACTTTTTTTCAAACTTATGCTCATTTCTGTACTTTTTAAAGTAAGCTATAATTTTATATTAATATATTATTTGTATATCTCCAAAATGATATAGCTATCTATTGAGATCTGCTACTATATTTCAGAGGCATTATTGTTTTAATACAAAAAGCTACCAAAGTGGAAGAGCTTCTGATAGAATTTTCTAGCTCAGGTTCACAATGGTTTAAGTTATCAGTCACTGGTTACAGTCATGGACACTTGTAAATATGGTTTTAAAGGACGCTTGAAAGGAAATAGTTTATTTTCAAGAGTTCAGCCTTTTTCAGCAGAAATGACAATCTCATCACAGTGTCATCCAACATCAGAAGGAAGTACCAGCAGGTAAAGTACATAGAAAAGTACATATCTAAGGTCCAACATTAATGATTTTCTGCAATTTTTTTCAGGCAGTTGACTATCCCCTGTAAAATGTAGGTAGTTGCTCTTTTAACTTAGTCTGGCAGGTTTCAGTTACGTGAATTCTCTCAGGATGCAAGAGGAAACAGAAATAAAGTTCAGCCAAACATCTGGATTATTTCTCACCAATTCCAGCAGTCTACCTGAATGTTCTCCTCCCCATGAACCACTGAAAAAAACTACAACTTGAGAACTGCATCAGGGTGATTTTCTCCTCATTTCCCTTCACCTTTTTTTTTCTTTTGGGTTATGTCTTTTAAATCGTTTCATTAGCTACCATGAAGCAGCTTATTCACATTATAGAAAAGATAACATAGGAAGGAAGGATAACTACAATGCATAGAAATCCATCTGTGATAGCCCTCCTGGTTAAACCAAACAAGAAACATAACTAGATGAGCTAAATCTAGTTTATTCTACATCTGCTTTAACAGAATCTTTGTGTCTGAAAGTATAAAACTTCCTGCCTCCACTTTTAAGTGTTTGATCCATTAGGGTCCTTTCTAAGTTTCCTTCTCTGACTGTTAAGCCATTGGTGACTCCTGCCTTTCTTATCTGAA
Organism: Grayia smithii; assembly: GCA_032468115.1. Taxonomy (NCBI): domain Eukaryota; kingdom Metazoa; phylum Chordata; class Lepidosauria; order Squamata; family Grayiidae; genus Grayia; species Grayia smithii. The sequence continues at coordinate 144,904 of JANHFM010007494.1, read as the reverse complement.
TGTTTCCTAGGTAGTGTCTCTTCTCCTTTTCCCCAAGGTCAGTCTCATATTCCATTACAACTTGATACATTGCCATCATTAGTCTTCATCTGTAAAGCTCAAGGTGTCTTACCCAGTCAAGCAAATCAAAGGGAAAATCAGACCAAACACATGTAGGTGTCCATATTCAGACCTACTGTCAGATTCACCAGCTTTAGCACCTTGCTGGCATTCTGTCATCAATTGGGAAAAGTGTATAACTTTATGATAGGAAATTGGGAGGGGGGGAATTGACAGTTGACAAAGTACAGGGTGGTTTGGAATCCGGTTTGTACTGGTGCTGGCATCTTCAAGGCCATTTGCCCTGAGAGTGGAATTTCACCAGCCCAAACACCTCAGTGCTTCTCATAACATCTTGGCAGTGCTGGATTGGCTACGCACGGACAGACCACAGGAGGATGGCAGCAGGAAACTGGAGACTTAGTTCTGTATCGGCTTGTGGTAATTTTAGATTCTGCTTGACTCTACTGCAATCAGCATGTCTTAGTAAAAGTGCCTTTTCACTTCAATCAAATGGAATTGAGAGTTTTACTTCCCTAAGGGATCAGACTGGGGAAGGTTTGACACCTACATTGGGGTGAAGAGTACAGTGAAGTGTTATGATTTCTCTATCCTTACAGTGTCCATCCACCCAGTGGTCCAGTTTAGAAGATCCATTCCTTAGTGAGGAGGGACAGGCCCCAGAAGCATCTACAGGGACACTGTCAGCCATTCCAAGTAATGCACCCATTTAAAACAGAACTTCGAGGCAGGTAGATTCCTCAAAGAACAATTTATTGGATACATCATATTGGCACAAAATTGACTCTGAAAGTGCCCATGGTTTTCACCTAACTAATAAATTAAAGTTTCCCCTTCCCCTCAAGTCATCAGTCACATTGCCAATAGTGGTGCTGTCAGGTTGCCTGGTTACTCCACTCTTCCTCTTCTTAGCCACCTCTTGGAATTACCTTGGTTCCCACAAGAAAACTTTTTATTTTGACGGCAAAGCTGAGCTATCTAATTTTCCCCTTCCCTTTCATCCCCTCTGCCTTGTGGCAACCATGAAGCCTCAAAGATGGCCTCAGCCAGGTTCGCTTCAGGGTTGACAGTTAGGAGAATGCTATACTATCTGGCAGATTAACCACTTCAATTCCCTTGAAATGATGCCAGAGGTCCAAACAAGATGCCCAGGACATAATTTTCTAAAGTTATCTAGAGTTCAGTTGACTGAACGGCTAGTCGTTCTTTCTCTCACCCCCTCAGAAGGAGGCAATAGCAAACCATTTCTGAAAAACCTTGCTAAAGAAACTGCAGGAACCTGTCTAAGCAATCACCAGGAATCAAAATTGATTCTAAAGTGCAAAAATATAATAAATGTTTATTTTAAATTCTAAGTATATAGTGCCAGAATTCTCCTTACTCAGCCTAGAAACACTGTGAAAATAAACATTTTACTTCACTGCATTTCACAATCAAATGTAGTCTTCTGTCAAAAAAAAAAACAAAACCCTGAGCAAACAAATGCTTAAATTTGCTCTGGCTTTGTTCTCTTTTTTAACATGTGGTGTTAGTCAATTCATTGACAGTCATTTAGGCATCTATAATGTCTAAATTATAGGAACAAAAGCTAATTTACATACAACCACTACCAGAATGATATAAAGTGATCAGCAATGCACAGTGCAAGCTTCAAAAATATAAAAGGCAACCAGATGCTTTGTAATTATCTGAGCAACTCCAACAAAATAGTTTCTTTTCTTTACAAGGCACAAGTTCTAATTGCTGTTATCCCATATATATTTTTTTCTTATCGTAGTTAAATTGCTTGTTTAGTTTCCAAAAAAATAATTTTGTTTCAGGGATATCTTGAATGTGATTAAATTTACATTTGGAAAGGGGGAAAAACAGAAAAAAACCCCCAGAACTGGAATATTAAGAAATGCCACAAGGAATGTTTCCAATTATAGAGTATGGAAGGAAAGCGATTGATATCAACTTTTAACAATATAATTAAAATAGATTAGTTACAGTACATTATGCAGAAAGAACTAAAATACAGATGATAAGAACATGTTTCAAAGTACAGTAAATACTCCCAATACAGTTCCTGCATAATGAAAATATAAACTTTTGTTTATTTATTTTCCACATTCATCAGATTCAGGAAACTTCTTCCTGTGCCAATGATAATTCATTTACCAATTATATCTGATTTACTTCACTTCCAAATTATTATAAATTAACCACTGTCCATAAAGGAAACTAATTAGTTACCTCTGAATTTTAGAAAATCTTCTCTCAATAATAGAAATAATAATGGAAAAACTAAAAGGTTTTGGGGATAGCTGGTCTTAAAATAAACAAACAAAACATGAAGAACTTAAAAAACAAATTTAAAAATGGGGCAGGAATGAAATTGATGGGAAAAAGTAGTTTTCAGATTGAGAAGGAAATGACATTGTGCCAAGGTGGCGCAGTGGTTAGCGTGCAGTACTGCAGGCTACTTCAGCTGACTGCTAGCTACAGTTCAGCAGATCGAATCTCACCGGCTCAAGGTTGACT
>JANHFM010007494.1:122841-133129 GCA_032468115.1 Grayia smithii | reverse complement strand
GGGGGCGGGGGGCGAATGCAAATGCAACTCATCCCATATCCAGAAAAACTTGCCTTTGTGGACTTCTTTCCTTTACACAATTAGGCTTTCTTGTAAACACTTCTTACTGAACCATGTGTCTTTTTTCTCCCTTGAAACTACAGTTTCTTCAATCATGACTGATTTTGGGGGGCTTTACACAGTTTTCCCCACCGCTAGCAAAGTTGAGCAGTGGCTGGGGATTATGGAAGTCAAAGTCTAGTTATCCAGAGACCCTGAAGAGAATTAGTAGAGAGTTTGAAATACTTCAGTGTTTTGATCATAGAAGGAAAAAAACTTCAAGACATCTTTTGAAATATTCAAGAGGCTTGCTTTTTTATTTGTTTATGATCATTTGGGCAAGTTACATATATTTTCTCTTAAATTTAAAAATTTACTAGAATTCTCAAGATAATCCTTAAAGCCATCAGCATTAATTGGTGTAAACTACCGGGAGTTCATGCAGATTACAGAGTATATAAATAGAATGAATTAGTAAATAAAAAGTGAAAGCATAAATGGTGGCTCTCTTAAGGAAAATAAAAGATAACCCAGATCAGCAGTTCTTTTTCGCTTCTCTCCAAAAGGAAATGTTGATACCGCAGTTGGGATGATATCACTCAGGGTGATAGCAGGAATTGGTAATTATGTAGAAAGATCACCATGTAGCTTTGGTAACAGCTGTTTCTCATTATGTTACAGAGTGTGGCTGTCCATTAACATATCTAAGTTCATCTATTACCAAAGGCACATGTGAAATCTGTTTTAGGAACTTGAGAAAGCAGAATGATAAAATGGAGTTTGTCGCTCGTAGCTTGCACAAATCTCTTGATTCAGTGCTACCCAAATGAATGCTTTATCTTTTCACTTCAAAATCCTTAGAGAAAGAAAGTGTAACTTTAATGAGCATCTTGTAACTGGTCATTGGTTCTTAATTATTTAACCCCAAAGTTGCCTACAACTAACTTGATGGAAAATACTCATATCATTAAATATTTGTAAACACACTAAAAAAGTAAAACCAACAACCGAGGAAGATGCAGTGGAATACAATACAGTAATGGAAGAGTCAATGTAGTTTTCTTGACAGCAGCAGGACAGACATTGCTGAGTATTGCCTTCTAAGATGCTTCTTTGACTTCTCATTCTAGCCTACTGAGTACAAAATGTGATATTCCTGGGAAAAGAAAAATGGCTTTGCCTAGCACTGAGTATATTATGTATATTTGGCCCCATATTTTAGGAGAGATGGTGAGAAACTGGAGCATGTCCTAGGAGGACAATCAGGATACTAAAAGGTTTGTAAGAAAACAGAAGGAATGGTCGGAAATGTTGGGTGCATGGAGAAGAGAAGACTGTGGGGAGATAGGATAGCTTTCTTCAGATATCTGACTACCTGTATTATATAGGTATAAAATAGGATAGGATATGGTTCTCCATATCTGGAAGGTCTTCACTATTTTGGTTGCTACTAATTTTAAAATATATAAAGAGCTGTGGTTTCAGATCAAGCTAATATGTGTTGAGTTCTTGCCTGAGAGCAAAAGGAAACAAATGGCCAGAAACTTGAAGTTTCTTCAACTTGCTCCCCCCCCCCAAGTAAGATTAACAGTTCTTAAGGAACTGTTTTAAATAAACTTTCAATCCAGTCATTCTTACTAGAAAATGTCAATATTGTAAGAGTCCAAGAAGTAATTGTCCCATATTGCTCATTCACATTGTGGACTGTAGGATAGCTAAAACTATCCCAATGGGATTTGATGGCAATCCAACAAACCTCAATCATCATTGTGGTCCCCTTGCAAAACTAAATCCATGGGGAAAATTCAGTGAGCTGTAACATTCAGGATCCGCATTCATTCTCAACATACAACTTTATGTTCACATTGTTTTAATTTCCTATTCCGTGGAATTCCATACCTTCATTTGTATACTGCTGGTACTAATCTGATGATTTTGATGTTGATATGAAACTTTTTGTCTCCTGATATTTCTTTAATCCAAGCTAGGGTATACCACCAAGTTCTTCTCTTTTTGGTCCCTATCCTGGATACCTAAATGAAACCCAAACTTTCTTACCAAATATGATACTATTAATATCTATATACTGATCATATATTAGTATCTTTCCCATTTTGAAATTTATTTCTGTTCTGTCCCACAATATGAGCCTCAGTAGCTGATTTGCTTTGGGGTCTGCCTTCTACTTTATTTGTTCCATTTTTTTGGCTGCCCATCTTAGTCAGTGGCTCTGGGTGGCTTGCAATTACATATTTTCTTCCATGTTAACTCTTGCCATGAAACCAGTGTCTGAATACCTGGATCTAGAGCTTGGATACCTGTTAAGGTTGCAAAATGCAGATAGCTTTTGTAGTTTCTTAAAAGTTTATTATTAGCATATTGGAATAATAGAATTATATCTTAGAGGTCCCATTCTGAAATGTGCAATTGTGAGCAAAAAGCTATATACATTTCTCAATCTGTTTTCATAAAAGTGCAGACAGGAAATGATCTCATCATTGGAACATGTAATGTCTGAATTGACTTTTGGTCTTGTAATAGGGCTGGGGCATTATTAAATTACCCAACTGGACACTTGCTATTTTCTTGTTTAAAGTCTTTGATAGCATGCAGCAATGTTTTCATCAGATTTATGGACACAGCTGGATAATATGACTGTTTGTTTTCAGCCTGTCCACAAAAAGGCTGTTATGCAGTTTTCAGAAAAAGGCAGCATGTAATCTGCAGAAAGCCCAAAGGTGTCAAGTCACCATAAAAGTGTGGCACAGTCTTCAATCAATTACATGTCTTTCACAGCCTTTTGGGCAGCTTTCCAAAGTTAACAATTTCGGCCAAAAGAAATTGCAATTAGAAAATATACATCTTTAAACACTGAAGAAATACAGAATCAAACCACAGCATGGCTCTAGACCTGTTCTCCTTCCTCGCCTGTGCGGGGAGTGAAAGGATGGCAGGTTTCCAGTATTTTGATCCCTGGATTATTTAATCAGACCGCGATGTCAACATAGTTATGTGCAGCAAAGGGCAAAGTTATAAACAAATGGCAGGCAGGCATACTGGCTCAGGGATTAGAGTGATACTAAGATATTCTGCAGCAGTTAATGTAAAACGGTTTCATTCATAAGCCCACCATGTTGCACCATGTCAAAGTAAGCTTATATAAAATACTAATTGTCCCAAGGGCAGCTGTTAGTATTTTGTTTGCTGTGCTTATTAGTATTAAAGGAGTCAATTGAACTATAAAAATATAGTTTATTTTTAAATATATATTTTTGGGTGTGAGAGAGGATCAGTATTGCATTTTCTTATGTTATGGTTTAAGATGCATATGAATAATACATATATATATATTATTGACCTGTATTAGGAAATAAAGCATACGTTGAAAATACAGGTAGTCCTTGATTAAGAATAATTCATTTAGTGACCGTTCCAAGTTATAGTGGTACTGAAAAAAGTGACTTGTGACTGTTTTTCACATGATCGTTGCAACATCCGATGGTGACATGATCAAAATTCAGACAGCTTGGCCACTGGCATGTATTTATAACAGTTGCAGTGTCCTGGGGTCATGTTATCACCTTTTGAGACCTTCTGACAAGCAAAGTCATATGTCAGATGTGGGAAGCTACATTCACTTAACAGCCATGTTGCTAACTTAACAACTGCACCGATTCACTTAACAATTGTGGCAAAAAAGGGCAAAACATGGGGCAAAACTCACTTAAAACTGTCTTGTTACTGTAAGTATCAATAATGTTGATCTCAGTTGAGGACTATATTACAAATTATGCATATACAGATATTTAAATAACATCTGAAAATAAAAATAATGTCTGTGAAATATTTATCTCAAAACATAGCTAAAATAGGTGGTTTGTTTATGAGTGTAGGAGATATGAGAGGTGTGATAAATAATGTTGGAATTGGCTGGACCTACATAGATCTTCTTTTTTTTTCTGTAGTTTTTAATTTTTTTAACTTTAAAGTTTCTGTAGGTTTTTTAAAACTTTTTTAACATTACAATTCTTTTACTTATTACTTTTCATTGTTCTCTGCTTTACATAACGTTTACTCAATGTGAAGGGTATCTCTTTTTTGCTTTTGATAAGGTGGTCTTATACATTTAATAAATAAATGTCAAATAATAATGAACTCCTACCTAGGGCATACAACTTCTCTTACCTAGGATATCTAGAAGGCTTTTTAAAGTATATCAGGTATACACCACAAATTATTTATGGTCAAAACCTCAAGTAATATAAGTTTTGGGAAGAGGGGTTTGAGAATTTTAAGTGGTAGAATGGGTGACTTCAGCCTGTATAGGCCAAAATTTCCCATTTGGTGTCTTAAAATCTCACAACTCTAAAAATGGAAACAAGCAAGCAAGGAGGCAAAAAACCCACCATTACTTGTCTCACTTTTGAAGCTGCAAAAGGAACTCTTAACAGGTTTGATGCAGCCAGATGCAGTCAGATGCATGCCACAGCACCCTCTCTGATGGCACATGAGCCGTCATCCCAGTTCAGCTCCACCACAAATGCACGCGCACCTTCCGCCAGCCAGCTGGTCGTTGGGGTCTGCTGCGCGTGCATGGGGGTGGGGAATGTTTGGGGGGCCACGCGTGCATGCGCAGGGAGCACCTGCAGGGTGCTCGCATGTGCAGAAGTGAGGTGCATGCATGGGAGCCATGTGCGCATTGCATTTTGGGGGTTCGGGCGTGCATGCACGTAAATGGTTTGGGCACTCGGTCCGGAAAAGGTTAGCCATCCATCACTGCCTTAGAAGATGCCTTTTACCACCAGTTGATTTAATAATGGTGATGCCATTGAAACAACTGTTCACATTTTGATGTTTGCTCTTTTATTTTTATTTTCCCAAACAACCATTATTGTCAGCTTGGAATACAGAATTATTTCTTAAGAGTTTGACTCAGCTGTGGGAAGACCACATGCCAGAAACATTCCATTTGTTTTAGGATCAGATGAACAGATTTGGGGGTGGGGTGGCCGTGGCATTTTGCAGCAAAATCTTTCCTTAACGATGAGTGTGATTGACAGAGAAGATATTTAGTCAGACTAGGAGAGGGGAGCACTTTCTGCATTCTTTAAAAATGTTCATTTCTGGAGGGGCAAGAAAGTTGTCACAGCTTTGAAAACACATCTGGTAGAATTATCAATGTGGGTTTTCCTCCTCCCCTCTCCAACTATTCTGCTAAAATACAAATAGTTATGAAACTAGGATGCATAGCAAAGTTGATGTGGACAATGTTTACAAATGTTTAGCTGAAACATTTTCTCTCAAACTTAATTGGTTACTATATAACACTGCCATTTTGCTCTTTTCTTATAGCAGCATTGGAATTAGAAGTTGCAATGGAAAGCTTTTCCCCCTGCTTTAATCATTGCTTCAATTCTAAATGAAATCTAGAATTGGTTTCTTGGTTAATACAATTCTTTTTTCTTCCATCAAGCAATGGAAAACAGAGGATAGGATTTTGTGACAATGACATCCTTTTGTTTTCTTTTCTGAACTTACTAGATCATAAAAGCAGTTTCCTAGGACGGGGTGTTTTTGTCTTTTCTTCCCCCTTTTTTTTCTTCTGGAAGAGGTAAGTATACAATAAATTATAGCGAGCAGAAAGCAGAATTTCTCTGCAGACTGGATTTTGATCATACACAATATCAGACATTTAGAGATTGATATATAAACATGTTTAAGGTAAAGGTAAAGGTTCTCCTTGCACATATGTGAATCCCCTCTAGGGGGATTCAAAGCTGAAGAGCCAGCGCTGTCTAAAGACATCTCCATGGTCATGTGACTGGCATGATTAAATGCCAAAGGTGCACGGAACGCTGTTACCTTCCCACAAAAGGTGGTCCTTATTTTTCTACTTGCATTTTTTATGTGCTTTCGAACTGCTAGGTTGGCAGAAGCTGGGACAAGTAACGGGAGTTTACCTCGTTACACGGCACTAGGGATTTGAACCTATAAACCTTTACCTATAAACATCTTTAGCTTATATGAAAAAGAATCTTGGTGAAATCAGTGGTATTTATATATAATTAAACTTGAGGCATTATGATACATTGTTCTTTGAAGTATAACTTAGTAATATCTTCCAAAGTCTACTTTATTGTACATTTAAAGTTAGTAGGAATTTCTAAGAGTCTGTAGTATTTACTGGTTGATTTTAGCTCTCTTCCCTTTTCATTCAAAGCAGTGACAGGAAAATATGTGACCCTTCAGCTTACATAATATTTCCGAGTATTAATGTAACTTGACTGACAGTTTCATTATTAACATGCAAAGAGAAAAAGAAGTATCATAGGACCTTGGAGCTCTTTTAGTCCAACCCCCTGCCCAGGACAGGTGTCTTTATAACTTCCCAGACAAATGGTTGTCCAATCTTTTTTTTTGAAAAACCTCCAACAATCAGGGAGGCAAGCTTTTCCATTGATTAATTGTTCTTACTTCAGGAAATTCCTCCTTATTTCCAGGTCTCCCTTTGGCAAGCTTCCACACATTGCTTCTTGCCCTCAGGTGCTATGGAGAATAAATTGATGCCCACTGGTCATCCAACTGCAAATCCATGGTCGTGATACTGTCTATGTCACATTGTTCCATGTTACCAATAAGTAGGTTGTGGTCTACTTTGTCAAATGTTTTACTGAGTTCAAGTATATTATATCCACAGCATTTCCCTGATCCACTCTTTTAGTCATTATATTCGAAGAAGACAATAAGAATTGTCTTATTCTTACTGGCATGAAGTTTTTTTAATATACCCATACTGAACTCCAGTAATCACCTTGTTTCTTTCTAGATGCTTACAAACCTGCTGTTTGATTATCTTTTCCAGGATTTTTCCAGGTATTGATGTCAAGCTGATTGAGACTGTAGTTTCCTGGATCCACTTTTTTTTTAAAGGTTTATGATATTGGAGCCACATCCGCACTTTTCTAGTCTTCTAGCAATTCTCCAGGAGCTCTGAAAGATGTCATACTGTGGTTCCGAGATCTGAGATCACCTTAGCTAGCTCCTTCAATACCCTGGGAGGTAAACCATCTAGCCCCAGAGAGTTGAACTCATCAAAAACAAATAAGTGTTCTCTTGTCAATCCCTTACCTATTTTGACCTAATTTTTTGTTCTGTCTCCCACAGTGCTGCTTTTGATAGATTGGGCTATTCTTTTTTTCTCCGTGCTGCCCGTCATCTGTTTGCCATTTTCTCCCATTGGTGTACCAACTATTTCCTTGATTTTCTTTTTGTTTCTTTTTTATTGAAAGACAACTTTTTTTGTTCTTACTTTTGGCATTGGTTGCAACTCTTAGTTCATTCTGTGCCTTAGCCTTCCTGACTGTCTTTGCAGATTCAGGCTATTTGCTGATATTCTGCTCTAGTTTTATGTCCCTCTTTCCATTTTTTTTACTTTATCCCCCAATTTGTCACAGAGCTCTTTGTGCAGCCATGCTGGTCTCATCTGGAGTCTCTTGTTTTTCCTTTTCAGTGGTATTGTTTTTGTTTGGACCTTTATTATCTTTATTTTCAGAGTATCCCAAGCATCCTATATTAAGATTTCCACCCATTAATATAGTTTTAATATTATTTAGTTTATTCTCTCTTACTTTGTTGAAGTCGGGTCTCTTAAAATCTAAAACATTTGCGTCACATTATCACAGAATAATTGTAATTTGTGGCATTAATTGATTATGAAAGCTTGAAAAATGTTTGATTAAATTCTATGCAGAATAATAACTTTTTTTTTTTTTTTACTATTTCCCTGTGTGGTTATTTTCCATTACATGCATACTGTAGACACTATGGGTTTGATAAGTGTGAGTTTGAAATTTAACTAATGGGTTTGAAATGGGTTTAACCATTTCAGTTAATAATTTGAGTCAGGCTAAAATTAGAATATCTAAATTGAAATGTTTTGTGGGAACCATATTCACAAAGAAGTTATATGAGAATGTGATGGTCAGAAGCTAATAGTAAAAATCCATGAATTATTATGCACACATTTTGCATACCCATATATTTTTATGGTGTACTCAAGTGCTTATCATTTTGATGACTCCAGCCTTTGATGAATCAAGCCTTAAATTCCAGTTCGTTCTGTTATTTCTCTTGTGGCTAAATCATAAATAGGACGATTGATTTTGTAATACTGTAACTAGGATGTATATTTCCAAATATTCAAGCAACTGAAACTGAAAAGTAACCCTATCAAAATGGATGTAAGCATTCTTCCCAATTTCAATAAACTTTTTGACAAGACTTACTCTGTTATTTCTATAATGAACAATATATTTTTAAAATTACTATCATTTTAATCTCTTTAGTTTTTCAGGAGGAATTGTGGTATAAAGGTGAAAACCTTGATTTAGATGGCTTTGGGAACAGAAAAGGAATTGTTACTTGTGACTCTAAAATACATTACTTTCAAGCAACTTACATATTAGCTAATATTGTTACAGGATGTTAAAGGTGGAGCAAAATTTTTATCTTGACATCTACATTTTTCTGATTTGTTAACTCTCTAGACAGGGGTCGGCAACCTGCAGCTCCAGAGCTGCAAGCGGCTCTTTGGGCCCTCTGCCACGGCTCCCTGCCCCATCACTTGTTGGCCCTGCCCCTCACCCCTCTTAATTCTTCTTTGGACTCCAGCCCTAAGCGGCAGGAACTGAAGGCTGCCTTACGCGCAAATGTGGCATGAAGACAGGTACAGGGCTGCTTCGCTCCTGCAATCTCCTCCCCCGCTGCTCCTCTCGTGACTCCCAGGCCGGCTGGGGTTGCCCACCCCGTACGCACCTTTCCTGAGCTTTGGCACTCGCTTGAGGAGGGTCTCCCCATGTGTGCTCACACTCCCGACTCTCAAGAGAGTCATGAGAGGAGGAGAATCATCAGAGAGTGCAAGAGCAAAGCTGTCCTGTGCCTGCCTTTGCCCTACATTTGCATGTAAAGCGGAAGGAAGCTTTTGCTTCCTGCCGCTTCGGGCTGGAGTTTGCACCCTCCGTGCTCAGCCAAAGAGCCATGGCTGAAGCATTAGTGCAGGAGAGAAGCCGCGTCCTGTTAAGACCCTCCTAAGTGAGCAGCCGCCCATCCCGTGTGCGCTTTTGCTGCACTTTGGTGCTTGCTTGAGGAGGATCTCCCCATGCCTGCACATGCTCCTGACTCAGCCACAGCCGGCCAAGGGTTTATGAGAGGAGAGGGGAGGAGGAGAGAGAGAATCACACACACACACACACAGAGACACATACAGAGTGATACATAGAGAGGGGATGAGAGAGGGGAAGAGGGAGAGAGGGATACAGAGGGAGAAAGACAGAGACGGGGGAGAGAAGGGAAGAGACACAGATACAGAAAAAGGGGGGCAGAGGTGGAGATGGGGAGAGAGACAGAATGGGTTTGTGGCTGAGTAGGCATGGCTAGGGAGTCGTGACTGGGTAGGAGTGTGTAACATTGAGTTGGCCATGCCCACCCAGGTTTTGTGGCTCCCGATGTGTTTTTTTTTTTCCTGTAGGAAAGGTCCAAATGGCTCTTTGAGTGTTTAAGGTTGCCGACCCTTGCTCTAGATCATTTGGAAAACAAATGTATACACCTTTGAAATCATAGCAGATGCAAGCAACCAAGTATATTAAATTGGAATCTTTGTTTCCTATTCTGAAAACTGCTAGGGATATTAAATTATTAATCAGTGGGTTGTAATTTGATCCTCAATCATAGAAGTTAATGTTTTGGTACAATTCAAATCTGAAATTAGCAGGAATATACATGACTATAGAAATATTTGAATCAGTTGATTTTTAATGGTAGTTTTAAATATTTTGAGAAATTATTCCTTTAGTTTAATGTGCTTTTAAAATACACTTAGCAATATATACAGCTAAAAAACATATGAACTAACTAGTATGCTTTTGTCAACTTGGAGGCAACTTTATATCCATTCTATTAAGAAATGCCTTGCTTCAATGGAACCAACAATTCAATTTTAAAAAGTATTGAAAAATGAAAGGAGTTAATGTTAGTTACATTGTATCTATTTTTATTTTATGGAAGCTTCAAAATTACAAGTTTATATCATCTTCACATATATAGCTTGATTTCATTTTCTATTATTCCACAGCATACACTGCTTGATATAGTAGTGGAGAGACACAGTTGTTACATCTTTCAGTATTACTGATGGGAGATTAAAAGAAATTTAAAATCTTCCTATTTTCCCAAGACATACAATACTTGACCC
>JANHFM010007494.1:81137-91403 GCA_032468115.1 Grayia smithii | reverse complement strand
AGGTCTCCTAGTCCAACCTCCCCCCCCCCCACCGAGCAGGAGATACTATACCATTCTGGACAACTGGTTGTCTAATCTCCTCTTAAAGACCTCTAATGCTGGAGCACTCACAGCTACTGAAGGCAAGCATTCCACCGATTAATTGTTTTCACTGTCAGGAAATTTCTCATAATTTTAGGTGGGATCTGTCTTTGATAAATTTCCATCTGTTACTTCTTGTCTTGCCCTCAGGTGCTTTGGAGAATAGGTTGTCCCCCTCTTCTTTGGGATAGTTTCTCAAATATTGAAAGATATCATGATGTCATTGCTGATCCAGAGATACCTTAAAACACAGATTTTTTGTTTATTCCAGGTCTTGCTGGCATCTTGAAATAGCCATTCTGAATTAATGTTGTTTTGCATACCTCTATAGAATGAGCTCTTTAGTGAGTTGTCAAACCCAGACTGACCAAATTAGGGCACAACATAATGCTTGGATACGGCCGTTAATTTCTTCATTTTTGTTCTGTAGCAAACCAGACAGAGAGAAAAAGAGATCAAACTGTGTGAAAAAAAGCAGAGAGCATGTAGCCGAAGAAGTAAAATCCTGCTTTATTTTACACGCATGAATTAGTGGCGTGAATATTCCATAATAGATCACTCTTTAGAAGGTTTCCTATGAGATCAGATTTGATCCAGATTTGTTGCCATTGTCTCCCAACTTAATCTATGGAACAGGTCATAACTCATGTGCCTTATCTCACACTAATCCAGTTACCTCCATCTGGATTCAGTTTATAGTGCTTTTTTGCGGCCTCCAGAACTGCCTCTGGCTTCAGTTGCTAAAACTGATGAGATGGTTTTCTGCCATTCTGAGGAGGAAATATTGGCATGCAGTTGGGAAATCCCTAAAAGAGGCTTAGCATAGTTACATGACTACAAAATAAACCCATTCATGTCTTTCAAACCCAAGGGAAAAAATTTGAAATCCTGACTGTTCCTCCTTGCATCTATACCCAATGTTCAGATCACTCCCCTGCCACCAAATTATAAGTGTCCTCTCTGACTTACTGCTAACATTAACAATAGTAATTTAAATAATTCACATGGGGCAAAATAAAGGGAGACGTCAGCTTTGTAAATGAAACACCATTTCAGGGAAAGGGATTCTCCACCAGATTTCTGTCATAGTCCTGAATACAGGTAGTCCTCGGCATATGACTCTGATGGAGCTTTCCCATTGCAGTCATATGTTGTGATCCTCATAAAAATCAGGTCCGTCGTGTGACCAACCAATTTTACAATTTTTTTGCAGTGGTCGTTAGGTCAATCCATTGTTTGTTATGATTCAGTTTTGCCAAAAAAAAAACAGAACTAATATCTGGTTTTTAGCAAAAATGTAACAAACTACAGTCACATGACTGGGGGGGGCACTGCAAATGCCTGTACACGCAGCCATTTTGTCAAACTGCAGAAATGGGGTCACATAACTGCGGGGGAGGGTGGCAGACTGTTGGAACTTCAGAACCAGTTCATGCCTCCCCTTTTTGCAGTTAGCTCACAACTTGGAACAGTCGGTAGGTGACCTGTTGTTCTAAATCAGGGATTATCTGGTCTCGGAAATGAAATGGCATGAATAGTCTCAAGGTCTGCCAAGGGTACAGTTGTGGTTAAGTTGGCTTGCTACTGAAAAATATACATCAAGCAAAAGATTGTCTGAAAAAAGAGGCCCATATGACTGATAGTTTCAAGTCTCATGGGGTTATTTGAGTTTTGCAGTTTCGCCCTTTTTATATTTATGTTTTTATATTCCCTAAAAGGGTCAAAGAGCAGATAGGTTATTAGATTTTGCAACCCTAGTAAACTCGCGAGCTGACCTATAACCTTAGCCTTTCTATAAGCACCTGTTAGAAATAGATATCCCATCTGCGCACAACAGTATAAATAATAGGAGTTTGAGTTGTGAGAACCCTTAACTATTTCACTCGATGACAGCTAAAAACAGCTGAGGAGAATATTGGAAAAAGTAGCTTATGTCTCAAAATTTAGTCTGCTCCACTAACAATGTTCAATATACTACACTTTTTGTTAAATAGTATAACTTCATTGTTCTAGCTCAGAAAAAGTACATCAATAAATCTAGATATACAGGTAGTCCTCAACTTGCAACCACAATCGAGCCCAAATTTTCTGTTGCTAAGTCAGACATGGATTAAGTGAGTTTTGCATTTTATGACCTTTCTTGCTATAGTTGTTACGTGAATGAGTGCTATTGTTAAATTAGTAACATGGTTGTTAAGTGAATCTTGGATTCCCCAATGACTTTGCTTGTTAAAAGGTTGCAAAAGGTGATCACATGACTCTGGGACACAGCAGCGGTCATAAGGATGAACCAGTGGCCAAGAATTTTGATCACATGATCCTGAGGCTGCTACAAAAGTCATAACTGAAAAATGGTCATAAATCACTTTTTTCAGTGCTGTTGTAACTGAATGGTCACTAAATGAACTGTTGTAAGTGGAGGGCTACCTGTATCTAGATTAGGTTATTTGATTATAGAGACATAGCAATATATCCGTGAAAAATGGAGTTAGATCCAGTCTTTCCCTTATTTCTCAAAAAGGGAGTTATAGCAGTGCATATTACTTTGACTTTGGGAGAGAGATTTCTCTTTGGCAATTATTGGGTTAGTCATTGACCCACGATTTGAGAGATGGATGCATAACTTTCCAGGCCATCTCCTAAGAGTTCTTGTGAAATTTAATATTCTACCTGTTCTACCTGCAATAATGGTCGCCTAATATCAGTGATGTTAGAGATACATTCCCAGTTGCAATTTATGGCTGTGAAAGTTAGACCAGAAGAAAGGCTGACGCCAAAGAATTGAGGCCTTTGAACTATGGTGCTGGAGAAGACTTGTGACATTGGGCGACATCTTGCGAAAGTGACATTGGGCGTTTTGACAAAGGTGTACCTCATTATGCATATTAGTGAGAGTACTACATGTTTTCTAAGATAACAATTTAGATTATAAGTTCCAGAACCGTATAAGTTTACTGTTATATTTGCTTAAGTGCAGTGAATTAAGAAGCTGCTATAATGTTGTTTCCCTCCTAGTTTCTTGTCCTAGTTCCTTGTGTTCCATCTCATGCTGCTGGAAAAGGCTGAAAAGAAGATCGGGCCTGGGAAATTTTATTTTTGTGAGGGTTTTTTTTTTCTGTTCATTTTATCTCAAGAACAAATCTGGCATATAGATCGTAATATGCAAATCTTTTACTTCTTCTAATTCCATTTCTGTACTAAAAACAGGTTTGCTAATAATAAAAGAAAGCTTTGTTTTTGGCTCTGTTTGCATTTTTGCATGTATATATTCCATTTATTCATCCTGGGGACCTGCATCTAATTTCACGCATTTCATGAGTTGTATGATAAATGAAACTTTGTCATTGCATTTAGAAGGAGGTTCAGTGCAGGATATTGCCAAAATTGAGTCTTGAATGATTGCCAGCAGATTCTAAGTTTATACTCCATTTTGTTGTATCAAATGATTCACACTACAATTTCAGTATTGAAATGGACAACTATGGAAGAAATGAACAGTGCAAACACATAACCAGTAATTTTTGTTTATTAGTGGGTTGGTCAGGCATCATATTAGAAACATGCAGGCATAGGCAAGAGATCTGCATGTTTAAAAAATAATTTGAAGAAATGCTAAGACAAATTCTCCTACTTTAATCAATCTTTAATGTAGCTCATTATTCAACCCTAGATGGAAATCTGAAAAAAAAAAAAACTGTTTCAGTGAAAAGCAGAGATGTGTTGTGTTTCCAAATCCTTTTAGAAGTCTGCATAACCATAGTTTTAGAAAAACCAAGGTCAGAATTAGGAAGAACTAATTAGCTCCTAGTGATTCAGGATAGTATCATTCAATGACTGATACCCAAACTTGCCTTAATCTATTATTACTCTTAAAACAAGCTATCTCTGCTGTGCAGATAAATAATTGCCTCTTTTGATTTTTTTAAAAAATATTGTTGGACAGGCAAGAATAATGGAGAAAAAGAAATGAAAGAACACAGATAGTCCTCGAGTTATGACCATCATTGAACCTACCCATTACAGTCATAAATCAAGTCATCTACCATATGTGACTTACCTGATTTTATTATCTTTTTTGTGATGGTCATTAAATGAAGGCCATGATCATTAAGTGAACTAATGGTTCGCTGTGGGTTGGTTTTGTGATTGCAGGACCTACAAGCCAACACTAAGCAACTGAGGCCTACCTGTAAATTCTTTCAGATCAGAGGTGATATTCGGCTGGTTTGGACCAGTTTTCCCAAACCGGTAGCAGAAATTGCGGTGGGCTTCCCACCTAATGGGACACCAAACTTTTTCACTTTTTCTCTTTTTATAGACATTCTTGAACAAAGCCGGTGGAGCTAGTTGTTGCCAAGATTAAATTGAAACAATTGTACTTTATGTCCTGTTTATCATTATGGCACCTCCTGCTCAACTCAAATTTGAGTTCAGCCTTAAGCATATACTATATTGTTCATGTATGTGTTCTTATGGAAAATATGATTATATCCAATTTAGCATTCAAATGCTAAACCAGTTGTGACACTTCTTTATTGCATATGTACTTACAGAGCAGATTTTTACTTTAGTGAAGTTAAATGCTATGACTTAAGTTTCTTACAAAGTTATTATACATTTCTAAACATGCAGCAATACAGTCAGGTAATTGATTCCAGAATAGTTAATGGCTTTTGTTTTTGTTTCCTCAAAAGCTTCATTAAAAATTTAAAATGTGCTATCGTAGCAAATGGATTGGATTGCAAAGAATGCACTTTAGTTTAAGGTTTAAGCAGCTTTCGAAGTAAAGTGATGTAATCTGTTAGTGGTAAGTAAAGGTATTTGTTTATCAGTTGTGATTAACTGCATTCTTAATACTAGCCACAATTTAGTCTGTAATGTGAAATGGGTAGAGAAAGTGCTTTAGAAGATATCTGGCTGCAAAGGTGGTAAGCTAAAATCAGAGGTGATAGGACAGGCAACAGAAAGATGATAGCTAACAACTTAAACTTTAGAAAGTATCTCGCATAAAACAGCCCTATCAGTTCTTTCTTCCAAGATTTTAAAAGTTATAACCTGGGAAACTGCTAAATAACCTAATGGATTTAAAAAACCTGGACTGGCAGATTTTAGGACAGCGGTTGCCAACTTTTCCAGCTTGGTGGACCGGTGTGTGGGGGGGTGATGGTTCCATGTGATTGGCAAGTACATTTGTGTAATTGCTTGTGCAACTGGAGCTGCGTCTGCGGGCATGTTTGCGTGGCACGATTCTGAACAGGCCGTGGCCCAGTAGGGGGCTAAGGCCCGGGGTTTGGGGATCCTTGTTTTAGGACACAGTCCTCTTTCAGTTACTCTACTTTTATTTTAGAGCATCATTTTGTTTATTATTATTAAAATAACCTTTATTTAAAATTTAAAACAAAGGATAGAAAAAAGATTAATATTTACATAGAAAAAAGGAAAAAAGCATAATAAAAAAGAAAAAATATACAAGAAAATAACAATCCACCTTTGCATATAAATATAACAACATTGAGTTCTATGTGCATAAGCAAACTAATTACAAAGGTTATAGAGCATCATTTTTGAGAGGGGAGGGGGGAAATGCTTTAATCTTTCCATCCTTTTTATGAACACAAATCCAAGATTTTTTCAAGAAATATTGGGTATTTTCAAATGGCAGAAAAAGTGTCTGGAAATATGATTTACAGAATGGAAACTTGAATATAATCCCAATACTATTATGGTTGCTAACTCAGCAGGTAATAGCTGTAAAGAAAGAGTTGGTGATTCCTTCCAAATGCTTACAGCTTCATACTGTTAAGAAAATATTTGCAGGGAGTAGTAGTCTTTCTCCTCTAAATATAAACAGTGTATTCTCAATTGCTATGCAGTTTTTTGCTGTTGTAGATCCTTGCCCATAGCTTGTGATAGTGAGTTTAAAGAACATCACTGTAGTCAGGCATTTTAATTGAATAAATTTTGTTTGTTATGATAAAATAAAGGAAGCTGGAATTAAGCTGATTAAACAAATTACTTGTTTCTTTTACAGTCTAAATTGAGAGCTACATTTCACATAAAAATGGTTTCAATCACCCTGATGTATGATCTATACGAGGAGACAGATGTAAGGACGATGAACTTACAAATGTTCCTGGAGTTTTAAGCAGCTTTTGAAACTATTACCATAGTATCTTGCTGGATTTTTGTGGTTTTGCTTATATCTTTCTGGGTTCTATGGAAAGTGGTACTGAGAAACTTCTGCTAAAATTATCCTCAGCATCTGTATTATTGCACCACTGCATTGTCTCCCATCTAATTTAACATCTGAAGCTTCTATGAAGGATCACTTGCAAATTTGAAGCAAGTCATCAGTGAAATTCTAACATCAGGGGATCATGATGAAATGTGAACGATTAATAGCATGGCAGAAGATGTGGGAGCTCCATAACTGGAGGTTTTTCAAGAAGAGATTGGACATCCATTTGTCCAGAATGGTATACGGCCGTGATGGCAAAACTATGGTACGTGTGCCAGAGGTGGCATGCAGAGCCCTCTCTGTGGGCACGCATGCCATTGCCAGCTGCTCTTCTGGGTCACGTGCATGCATGCTGGAAAGCTGGTCTGGCGTACATGCACACTGGCCAGCTGCTCTCTTCTGGGATCTGGCGCACATATGCCAGAAGCTGGCTGATGCGCATGCGTGCCAAACCAGCTGGCTGGCATGTGTGTGATGGAACTTAGAAGAGGAGCTGACCACTGGGTGTATGTGCACTGGCGAGCTGCTCTCTTCCAGGTTAGAATTAGAATTAGAATTCTTTCTTTATTGGCCAAGTGTGATTGGACACACATGGAATTTGTCTTGGTCCATACTCTCTCGGTGTACATAAGAAAAGATACATTTGGCATGAGTCATAGGGTACAACACTTAATGATAGTCATAGGGAACAAATGAGCAATCGGTTCCGGCACTCTGGTGCTCCAGCACGCGTGCTCCAGTTTCAGCACTCAGTGGTAGGGTCTCCTGGCGTAGGGTCTCCTTTTCAAGCAGGGAATTGGACTAGAAAACCTCCAAGGTCCCTTCCAACTCTGTTATTCTATTATTGAGTGGGCAATTGCTGTTGTGATTGTTACTCCCCACTGTATTAATGAGTGACAGAAAAGCTCATTACTAGTAGTTTGTTTTATTATGCTTTTGGGAGGATTTTATTTTATTTTTGCATTATTTGTAATATAATTGTATTTTTTTTTCAAAATTAAGCAGCATTTAAATTGTAGTAGTAAATATATAAACTCATATGTATACGATCAAAACCTAGGAAATATGGGAAACTATTGACAAAAAAGAGAATATTCCTAAAGATCCAGACAAGATTGAACTGTAGGGAAAATTAAATAAGTTACATAAGATATATTTAACCAAGTGAAATATAAGAGCCTGTATCTGGGAAATAAAACATGGAAGGCACAAGAAACTGGGGAGCCTGTCTTGACCATGGCACATGTAAAAAGTATTCTAGTAGACCCCCAAGATGATGATGAACAGAGAATATCATATAGTTGCTAAAAAGATAAATCCCTTTTGGGATACATGAATGAAAACAATCTTGGGATTGGATATTTACTCTGTCTTGGTTGGGATTTTGTATCTCGTACTAGGCAGCACACTCTGGAAAGAATACTGACCATGGGGAGCAAATTCAGAGGAGGCTACCAAGATAGGGTTGGATTTTGTAATAGATTGTATTACTATATCTTCCAGACTTTATTACTGTAATGAACTTTGTTGGATGACCTTTAAGATGGTTTGTAATTGTAGCTGGCCTAAAATATGATGATCTGTATTGCCTGCTAGAAGTTCTAAATGACTCTTGTGTTGAAACAGCTTCACTGGTTGTCTTCCAGAGCTAATTCAAGCTGGTCACTAGATTTTACATGACTTAGGTCCCAGCTATTTATAGGGTTAGTTATTCCCCTATAATCTTTCCAAAATTCATGGTACATCAGCAGTGGTACTGTTACAATTCAGGAAGGAATTAAACTCATTACAAGTGATTCTTTTAAAGTGATAGAGGTAGAAATGGATAAACAAATTGATTATAAATAGCCATTGAAAAATAGGCAGTATATTAATTTACTTAAATAGGGACTTGTTTTAGAAAAACTCTGGTTCACACCCACACATCTGGCATTGTCTGTCTGTTTGTCTGTCTGTTTGTCCCTTCAAAGTTACTTGCTTTCCTTTGATCCAACTGTGTGTTTCTAATTTCACAAACTGAGACAATTGCTACAAGTTCAGTTCTTATAGGCCAAACAGAGCTGTAACAGGAAGATCATATTAGTGACACATAAGTAGAAATGCATTAAATATATAAGTGCAGAAGTAGAAGTATTACTGTATGGATAAGTTCATGTTTATTCAGTCATGCTTTTATAAAACAGAACTATAAAAGAATAATTTTATGACAGAAAAGATCCCTTGGCATAAAACAAGACATTGACAGAGGCAGTAAAGGTATTCCATAACTGTTCCCACTTTTCAGCTGTTCATTTCTTCACTTTTTGCTACTTCAAAAGATGTGATTCCAAAAGTAGAGAATAATGTATATAATATGTAGCTCAAGGCTGAGTTGTTTTTTGTGCTGGGTTGTTTTCCTGCAGATGTGATGACATTTTTATGATGTACATATAGACAGACTTTTTATATACATTTGAACAGCTCAGTGATGGATTACATACAGCACACATAGTTTGATCATTGATATCTACTGTTGTTGAGTGGGAGGGATTGTTTCATTTTTTTGTTTAACATGGGACAGCAAATCCCCCCCCCCCAAATATCTAAGAGGAGATAAGACAAAAGAACATATGGCAACCTTGTGGAGCATTTTTACAAGCATTTCCAGCTCATACAGCAGTTTTCACATTGTCTGGCTGTTTCAAACAACCTTAATTTAGTTTTTAAAAGCAACACTTTCACCACATTGTAAATTAAAAAGTTTACTATAAAGGCAGAAACCTCCACATATGTATGAGCTGTTCTCCATAGCATCTATGGGAGAGGCCAGGATGGGTTATTCTAGCCTCATAGCTCTATGGACTTAGTTGAATTTCTGAGGACATACCTCCTTGGTAATGCTCCCCAGTTTTTCAACTCAGTCTCAATTTATGGACATGTTATTTTTCAGCTCCATAGAGCTTTTAACCTGAGTTGGATTATTTTGGTTTTTAAATTCCTGGAACTTTGAGCTTTCATTACAACTCTTCCTGGTTTCTTCTATTAATGCTTGAACTTGGAGGGCTCTCTGAGTAAAGGATATGAGTGTGGGAGATTGCCCACCTTGGTGCCCCCCCTACCAGGAAGCCATCTGGAGATAAGGGTTGTAGCTGCTGACCAGGATGACAGAAGAGGTCAACTTGGGGCTACTGGGATCGCACCAGCCTCCTTGAGCTTTGGTGCGACTCCTTTTTGAAGCAGAAAGGGCTTTGATGCACTCCGGTTTCAGGTTTCCCTTTGTAGTTTGGCACGCTGCACCAAGCAGCTGTGCAGCGCTGTTCAGCACAGTTCCCCATGGCAGCGGTCATCTAGGAGGCCCCGGGTCACGCCAGCCTCACCAAGTCTTGGCGTGAGCAGTTTACGGAGCTGGACACTGGTGCTGATGCCCTGGGGCTCCAGAAACAGTGGCTGGGCTTAGAAGCCTGCTGCGCAGCATTGCAGCCGCATAGCAGCCGCTCAGACCACGCCAGCCTCAGAGAGCCTTGGCATGGTCCCTTTAAGGTGCTGAAGGGGCCGGCAGGCCTTGTATTTTTTTCATGCAGCGAGTCACAGTGGGAGGCTGCAGCCTATCTCAGGCCTGTGAATCCATGAGGCCTTCATCAGCGGGTGTGTACCTTGTTGTCTGGCAGCATTGAACTTCAGCCTGACTGAACTGTTGGTGATCCCTTGGGTCTCCATGACCATGGATTGTATCTTGGAGGGGGTGGCCATTTTGTAACTGTGGTGGCCATTTTGGATCACTCAGGCCAGATCAAATACTCAGGCCAGTATTTGAATGGGCCCAGTATTTCTGATGGGAGGCTTGGAGTTCTTGAGTGCTCTGCGGCCATACTTGTTTGATCAGAGAGCAGGGGCAGAGCCTCTGCAGTTGGTGCTAGAGTCCGACTCTGGGGACCCAGCCTAGCAGTTCACTACAATACTGTTTGGTT
>JANHFM010007492.1:10132-25427 GCA_032468115.1 Grayia smithii | reverse complement strand
ACTTCCGCTTTTCAATTTTTATCAGTTGGATTTCCCCCAAGTCCTCTGTCACTGTAACTTCATAAGTATCAGTCTGGGAAGGGGGGGAAAAAAGACTGTGATCTGCTGGACAACCTAAATGCAGCCACCTGCAAATAATTTAACTTCACATTTTCAGAAGTATTCATTTCAAACTAACAAGACTTTGACAATGTGCTTTTAGCAGGCTTTGTCACCATTGCCCTTGCTGTATTATGAAACATGTCCAAAACAACTGATTGTGAATCATGTCTAAAACAAGTCAGTTCATGTCTGTTTCCATCATGACAGCAGAATTGTATTTCCCAACTAGGGCAATATTCACATGTGTAAGACTACAGCTCTCAGCTCTCAGCATTTCCCTAGCTAGCATAGCCATTGAAGTTGAAACTCTACCTCTGAAGTTTCCCAGTTTGGGAAATGCTGCACTAGACCAATCCTAACATGTTTCTGGTTTTATGTATGCCACAGGACACACACAATGGATTTGGTATTCTGTTAAACTACTGCTGAGAATCTATAGGCAGGAATGTTGTATGTAATTCCATTGTAACTAATGTTACAATGTTATTTCAAAGTTTATACTATCCAGATTGCTAATTTTAACCTCTTTTCTTCTTGTATATCTGTAGCCTGAACAAGCCTTTCAGCATATTTTGATTTAGTTATTGTTTAGTCTTTTAGTTGATTGTTTTTGTCTACATGTATTTTTATAACTAACCAGACATTATCAATTTAATTTTGTATATTTGAATACTAATTATCTTGTGTTAGTTAATGACTACAATAAAGTTATATCTCTCTGTAACTGATATATAACTTCTTAGTTTTAAATTGGAAGTTAGTAGTCTTTTGCCCTGGTACAGGATTGGTTGAAGGTGTTAGATCCAGGCATCTGATAAATCTAGCTGATGTCCTATATATACCTGGCAATTTGCTCAATTTGCTTGTGATGTTACTAAAACTCTCACTTATTTATGGAATATTCCTTGAAATTACATCATGCTGATTGTTGTTTTTCATTGTTCACTGGTAAAGGGAAATAACTGACTTAACTGATAGGGAAGTAGAATATTTTACAACAGAAAGTATTTTTATAACAGGAACAGGGCTTTGACTAAAGAAGCATACATATTGAATTTATGTGTATCACATTAGTTGTAATAGCCAATACAATCGTTTTGCAAGAAAAATATATGACAGGGCTCTTTATCTTAAAAACTGTAGGACTGTAGCATATATCACATCAGTACAAAATCTTACATTAACTTGATTTTCATAGGGATAGATCAATCCTACTCCTGTCTCACTTATGCACCTGTTAAAGAAGCCTATATGATATGTTTGCATAATATTTGGATATTTATAGTAAATATGAAAATTAAGGATCATTACAATTTAAATAAATTTCACAAATATAAGGAAAAACAAGGCAAGTGTGACTAACAAGAGGCTTAATTTGCACGAGTGACAAACTAATGACTTCACTATCACCTGTGAGATTAGGAACACAATTGAAACTACGCAGGCTCAAAATCAAGGAATAAAAACCCAATTTTGTGGGGCTAGGGGAATAGGAGGATCTGCTTGCAGCAATTTAAAACTTTTATATTTCTATATTTGAGATTAAGTATAGACTATGCAAAGAAACTACAAAGAGATTATATAAATTTTGCTCCTCTACATCACAATAAACCATTGCTCCTAGTCCCTTTTTATATAAAATGTGAATATTTTACAACTCCTCCATTCTGTTTTTTTCCTTTTCTTGTCTTCTCATAATTTCTGCCAAAAACTCTAGCAGAATTTAGTACCCTTTCAGTATTAGGATTAAAATATGAACAATGTGCCTCAGTCTTTCCTTCAATATTGAAGAAGTTCACATAAACAGAAGTACCTTTTCATATTTAATTGTAGGCCATGGTTCATTCAAAAATACAAAATGCAAAGCCTATGTGATTAATTACTGAAAATAAAATTAAAATCACCTATGGATTTTTTGCTTTAATTTTTATATGCTTGTGTGTCAGTTTATTGAATGGTGAGATTTGAAAGGCAAAAAAGACCATGGTGAAATTTAGAAAAGAAAGGTAGTTTAAAAAAACAGTGTCCATTAATTGGGGCAGGAATGGAGTTCTCAGAATGATGTAAGCAGTTTTGTAGCATTGTAGCCTATAGACATTGCTGACATAAACAGCATTTCTTTGATATTAGTCTTCATAGTGTTAGAAAAAGTTTTTCTGTTAGAAAAAGTTACTGAGATTTTCCAAACTCCTCGGCAATTTGTATCAATTTGCCTTCAACAATGCTCATGTAGATAGATATTTAATGATTACATTTTATAATTCAGGATATAAGTCTATGCTGCACAATTTTCATATATAATTATTTAGATCCATGATGAATAGAAAACTTATACCACAATGTCAACAGGATTCCATACAATATTTGATATACAAATCCTCTTAAGCCAGACATTCAACCACAGATTTAAATTACTTCAGTGGAAGAAAAAGTTATAATAATGGAGCAAATATATCATATGTGTAAGAGAGACTAAACACACAATGGGATGAAATAAATTGTAAAGAAACATGAAAGCAGTATTAATTGATAGGGTGGATATGCATCTTTCCAATGAAACCATGGCAGGTAGAGGCCTCATGAGTTGACCCCAGAGTCAGGTAGGGTGACAATGCAAGGCAGCCAGATCCACAAACATACATGATGGGGCCAGGATTTTCATGAGAAAAAAACTGATTTTTGTCTTTTCCATCTCAAAATGAAAAGTGAATTGTTACAGCAATTAAGGGGGACTTGAGTAATTAATACATATTCTGAAAATACCAAAGACAAAATAGTAAACTAAAAAGTACAACTCTTCCAGTGCTTTCAGCAGTGTTTTGAGCAATTGAAATCCCATGTTGCACTGTATTTAAGAGGTTGGCAATGTTACTAACGCAATGCAAAATTAAACATAAAAATAATTGTTTCCCAAGTAATTATACCAGAGATACATTGTACATTTAGCTCCTATAATCAATAATTTATGTTACTTTTTATAAATACATTTATATAACTATGTTTTCTTTATATTATCTAGTAGAATGTTATATTAGAACTATCTAATTATGTATACATGTTCTCAACTTACAACAGTTCATTCATTTAGTGATTGTTCAGTTACAATGGAACTGAAAAAAGTGTTTTTCCACACTTATAACCATTGCAGCATTCCCATGATCAAAATTCAGATGCTTGGCAACTGATTCATATTTGCCTTCATTCTTGACTCATATTTATGACAGAAGCCATTTTCACTTAACAACCATGGTACAACCTTAACAACTGCAGTGATTCACTTAACAACTATGGCAAGAAAGGTTGTAAAATATCTTGCTTAGCAACAGAAAGTTTGGGTTTGAATGTGGTCGTAAGTCTAGGACTACCTGTATAGGCACTCTATTTACAACAAAAATGCAAACATTTTTCCCTTGTTGGGAGGAAAAAGCCAATCACATAGAATTGATAGTGAGTTATAGACACACTCAGTTATGAAGCTGCAGAGTAGAATCCTGTCTATTTAAACTGCCCAAAGGATAAGCAAAAATAAGCATGTAGAACCAGTAAATGTTTCAACCTATAATAATCTCTTGTTCATTTCTTTCTAGAATGTCAGTCACAGTTGAGACTAAAGAGACAAAAGTAGAAATTAGGTCTAAACCTCTCTGCCACTGTAACAACCATAGAAGACACAGAAAAGTATGACTAGCTGCTCCTTGCAAAAACAATTTCCTTTTCTTAATTGCCCCCCCCCCCCAAAGGCTTAGCAAGTGTATGGGGCAAGACTAAGCAAAGGATGGCAGCAAAGAGTATCCACCATTATTTTATTTTGTTCAAAAAATTGAACAAAACTGTTTTTTAAAATTTCCCTTTTGAATTTTCATCCCCTTTGGGCCTAATTAGAGCTCTTAGAATAAGGGGGGAAAGCCCGGATATTCTTAGAGGAACCTCTGCTTAACTGCCTCCCCTCCCCAATTTCTTGCATAATGCTACAGAGGAAGTTACCAAGTACTTCTTTACAAATACCATTTTGCTCACTTTCACAATCCTGATACAGCAAACCAGAGATTTCTGATGAATTACACTGGAAAAAGTATGAATACTGATTTCTCCCCTCTAGATAGTGCATTACTGTATAGCCGTTTCCGCGGTCCAGAAAAACAAACGGTAACAAGCAAACAGAGGCAGGATCCTTTCCTGCAAAATAGCTCTCACATTGATCATGCAACAGAAAATTATTAAGCAGCTGCATTTCCGCGTCATAATACAGAAGGTATATTATACTTTCCGCTTTCCATGAGAAGGCAAATTAGCATTCAAAATTGTTGCTTGCTGAATAGGCAAAGATGTGCTGTACTGTGGCAGAATACAAACATCCCTCGATAACTTAGAAGAAGGGATGCAAGAGTGCAAATAGAAAGCCAATATTGATGAGGAACTACTGAGGGACAAGGAAAAAAAGAAATGACTTTTTGTCGCTGTAAAACTTAATCTCAAATAACTTGTGCTTAGAGAGAAGCGATCGTACATATCTTAATGAGTGATATTCCACAGCCCGCCCACCACCTCACTCACAGCACCGCGCTCGAAGTCATTATAGAAGGGCTTGTCAAGCAGATGTCTCTCGCTCGTGCCGGCTAAGCCCACCAAGGTAAGGTAGATATAGTCGTCGGTCCCTGCGAACCACTGATTTCCCGTCGCCACTGTCACTAGGTAGGATGGCATGACTAGAGCTCAGTAATAGTGCTCCACTTTGCTAATAAATTCACAATTTATGGAAGGATAGTGGTATGGGCGGAACAAATTGGCAGTCACAATCAGCCATCTCGCTTTTCCCGCCCAGAAGGGGAGGGGAAGTAATGGTTGACAAGGCGTAAAGCGTGTATATTCTCATTTCTGAAATGAAATCTCGAAGTCTGATTAGGGTATCTCTAAATGATATTTATTCTGACAGTATAGTAGAAAACGTATACTATGGAACAGATGGAATTTGTAGCAAAATACAGTATCATTGTCTAAACGTTTCTGCCTGCCTAAATCATGCTTAAGTATTAAGAGAGCTAAATCAGATTTATTCTTCGTTAAATCTTCGTTTTGTATCCTTGATATCCCCTTTTCAACTTTTTCTGTTTGACCTAAGCATGTGGCTTTACCAGTTTTTCAGTAGTAAAAATAACCAAAGATGCTAATATTTTCTTTTATCTGTAATCAAGTTTTGACTAAAAATGTCACTTGCTTTTAATTTTTATTAGTTTTAGAACCTGAAAACTGCTTTTATTGTGTGTGAAATTACAAATACCACAGCAAAAGTATTCTAAAAGGAGCATGGTCAAGATGTGTGATATTGTATAATAAAACTTAGCCACATTAAGAGAAATCACACTAATCATAATTAATAGCAACTGTTAATAAAATGAATCCAATGGCTCTAGATATTTGATAGATGAGGTATTACTAAATGTTAACTGGACATTTTTGTAGTAGTGGCAATATGAAAGAACATGAGATAGTGTTTCCCTGAAAATAAGACTCCGTCTTACTTTTTTTGAATCCTGAAATAAGTTCTTGGCCTTATTGCCATGCGCTCAAAAACCTGATTGGGCTTATTATCAGATGTCTTATCTAAATACAGGGTAGTATTTCAGAGGTTCCTCCATTACAGCCTGGTTTTTTCAAAATGAATGCCCTATTGTTTCCCCTCAAACAACAAATTGATTAATATTGGAAAAGATGGCTGGTTAATCAACTAGAATAGGTTACAATTTCATAGAAATACATTCACCATTGTGGCTTATATTGCAAAGAATCTGACTTCATAAATACATGAAAAATATAATAAATGTTGTCTTTAATATCTGATGAGTACTGTACTGTTTATATTTTAAAGCAAGACAACAGCCTGACTGCATGAACCCATATATAATTATGAAATATATTCATTATATAAAACAATGTTTTGAAAATTAAGTCAGACATATTTTCCATTATTCCAAATTCTTAAAATCAGTTTCAGAAACAAATATAAACATAGTACAGTCAAATTCTGCCTGATCTATCCCAATAGTAAACTAACATAAATCTCTTTTGTATTCCTTTTAGCCAATCTAGACATGGCAAAAAACTTAAGTGGTGGAAAGATGTAGAGCAGGGGTGTCAACCTCATGGCCTGCAGGTTGGATGTGTCATGCACTGGCTAGGCCCACCCCCAGTTTAACGAAGGGGAAAAAATAGCAATAGCACTTAATCTTATATACTGCTTCACAGTGCTTTTACAGCCCTAAGCAGTTTACAGTCAGCATTTTGCCCCCCACAATTTGGATCCTTATTTTATTTATTTATGTATTTCAATTTATATGCCTCCCCAACTCCCAAAGGACTCTTTTACCCACCTCAGAAGGATGGAAGGCAGTCAACCTTGAGCCTGGTAGGATTTGAACTGCTAAATTGCATGCAGGCAGCAGAAGTAGCCTGCAGTACTGCACTCCAACCACTGCGCCACCGAGACTCTAGCAAGTCGCAATATATCATGTGACGACATGAGTTTGACACCCGATGTAGAGCATGGGTGCCCAACCTTTTGATTTGCCAGGGCCACAGTGAGTGAAGAGAAAATATATAATGTATATAAATCGTATCATGTTAAAAGCTTATGATCTTGTGAGGTCACATTGCTAGTCTTCCAGAGAGGCATAAGGCCCATGGGCTGTAGGTTGGATACAGCTGCTGTAGACACTATTTGGCAAATGCTAAGAGAAAATAAGGTGTAAAAAAATTGAACTTAAGAATGCTGTAAATACAACAAACCCTTTTATGAACAGATGTAAACGCATTAAGCAGACCTTAATGAGGATCATGTGAGCAATATAAATATAGGTTCTTATATAAATGTTTCCCTGTATGTTTTTTTTTGTTTGATGCATGGTAAAATATTTTAAATACTGGTCTTTTCCTGTAAGTCTTTGCCTGTAATTTCATATATAGAATCAAAATTTAACAAATGAAAAAGAAATCAGAAATGTTGAAAAGGCCCTTCAGACCATGAGGCCCTAAGGCAGACCTGGACATTTAATGACCCCCAGTCCACATCCGGCCTTTTGGCTATCCTTGTCTGGCCCATGTGAGATCAATTGGAAATTAGATATTAAATATAAACAAGACTGCTGCAGGGGCAGAAGCCAAGTTGACTCCATCTTTGCAGTCACTGTGCATTCCTTCAGTCGGCTAGTGGCAGCAGAAAAATGAGAAGTGTTTTTCTATGTCTGCATAGTGCTCACACCTTGCCTAGAGCAGCCTGAGAAGGCGGCAGTGGTCATATTGTGAGGGGATCTGGGCTTTATCTCAATCAAAGCAGGAGCTTGTTCATGAGTGGATGGAGCACAGTAAGGAGCTATTGGTTTAGCCCTCCAAAACAGCCCAATTCATCATGTGACCCCTTGGAAAAATTACCGTATTTTTCACACTATGATGCACTTTTCCTGCCAAAAAAGTGGGTGGAAACGTGTCTTATAGAGCAAATACTGCGGTGGGACAGAGGGGGGTTGGTATGGCAGCAGCATTCGCCGCTGCCTGTCATCCCTACTGCCATTCATTGCCACCAGGGATCGCTGGAGCCTTTGCTCGGCGGTTGGATTAGCTTCCCGGAATACCACTGATCAGTTTTCTAGGCGGTAGCAGCAATCCCCGTCTAGAACAGCTGATTGGCGGTATTCAGGGAGGCCGAGCCAACCGCCAATCAGCTGCTCAGCAGCAAAGGCTCCAGTGTTCTCCGGCAACAGTGGCAGCTCAGCTCAGTTGACCGGTGGTGGGCACAACAGAGCGGAGACCTGACAAGCTAAGTACTGGAGCTGCGATAACATACTGAAGCTGACCAGGCTGTTTGCTGCAAGGACACTAGCCAGATGAATACCAGATAGATGTTGGGAGGCAGAAGCAGATTTTTTTCTTTTTCCCTCCTCTAAAGCTAATGTGTGTGTTATGGTCCGGTATGTCTTATAGTACAAAAAATACGGTAATTGCTGATCCCTGACCTAAGGTATATCTTAATTTATATCTAAATCTGGTTCTGTGGTTCAAACCATAGAAAAGCCAATCATCAGGAAATTAAAGCAAGTTAGTGCTAAAAGTTAAAATAAGCTGAGAAATTTGTAGTCCTTCAAATTCCTGAATTACTTCAGATAATTATTTTTACTACTGGCCATTCTGCCTGGATCTGCCAGGAGCTTTAATTCAGCTGTGTATGAAATGGAAAATATGTTTTGTCTCATTCTGGATATGTCTGAGGTACCATTTCAGATTAGCCAGTGTAAGAGAAGCAGAACCTAGAATATTTTGGCTATTCCTGTTTCCAATAAAGCAAAAACCAGAGAAAATGAATTGTGTTACAGGAAGTGCAGATCAAAGCTGTGTACTTCTCTCCTCTTCAGGTGTTCCCAACACAACCTTGACTTGTATTTAAAACAAAACTAGAAACATTTCTGAACAGGATGTTTGATACAACACAGGTAAAACTTCCACGTATTCAACTCATTTTGGAATAACAAGAAACAGCTCAATGGAGAAGATCTATATGACCACAACAAATCTATCATTACTATATATGTAAATATCCTTTTTAGTGACAGAGATCAAAATGTATTATCAGCGTTGTTTCAGGTTAGTATGTCTTATACAGATATCCAGCATCAATTTGTACATAAGGCAGTAGAGACATTCACACAATATATTATAAAAGCATATTGTTTTCAAGAACAACCTCTGTTTTTCTTTTAACAAACACTGAGTAGCATGAAGAGGCCTGGAGTTATTTTTTTTTTGTGCAAAAGAATGCTTTGAATTTGGGGTGAAATTATGTTGGCCAGAACGTATTTTCTTCATCAGGCAACTTTAATAAATGGAAGCAGCTAGCTTTATATAGCAATTAGTTTGGATATAATTAATGAAATGTGGATTAGTTATAGCTGTATTGTATTACTGTAAATAAGCCTTGAAACACAGCAGGAAGAAAATTCTGGACAGGTTTATTTGTAGACAGAACTACCAGAGCACTCCTAATCAGGCCTAACTTACTGAGTTTTGGCAATCTTATTATATCATGATGTATCAGGTGACAGATCACTGGAAATCCTGAGGAAAAAGTGCAGATTATTAATATACTTCAGTTCCAGACCTCTACTGATTTCTATCTCAAATTGTTCTGGAATTGACAGCTTCTAAAAATACAACACCATCATTGAATGATAGGATTCAAAGGAGGTTCTAGTCCAACCTAATGCCCAGTGCAGGAACGCTCATACAGGTAAAGTAAAGGTTCCCCTTGCACATATGTGCTAGTCGTTCCCAACTCTAGGGGGCAGTGCTCATCTCCGTTTCAAAGTCAAAGAGCCAGCGCTGTCTGAAGATGTCTCCATGGTCATGTGGCCGGCATGACTAAATGCCAAAGACACACAGAAAATGCTGTTACCTTCCCACTAAAGGTGGTCCCTATTTTTCTACTTGCATTTTTATGTCCTTTTGAACTGCTAGGTTGGCAGAAGCTGGGACAAGTAACTGGAGCTCACCCCATTATGTGGCACTAGGGATTCAAACCACTGAACTACTGACCTTTCGACCAACAAGCTCGGCATCTTAGCCACTGCATCATACAGGTAGTCCTTGCTAATTAAGACCAGAAACTCATCATTAAACAATGTGGCCTTTAATAAATAAACTACAAAACCACACTACCTAACAGTGGCAGTTTCAACAGCCCCATTTGCCCTGTGCAATATTTTCTTGATGTATTATCCTCATTATTACCTCAACTTTCATTTGGCAGAAATGGTGTAGGGTGTGCTTGAGCAGGGGTGGGGAGTGGGGGGGTGTTGGACTAGATGACCTATAAGGTCCCTTCCAACTCTGTTAATCTGTTAATTTCCAGTGGAAATCTGCATAAAACAAAACAAAAAGGAAACTTTTATATGAAATAGTAATAAATAGTAGAATTCTTGCAATAAGAACAGAATATGGTTGTTAACTGGGAAACAGGTGCCTATCATTGAAAAACTCAAACTGATATCTTGAAAATATATTAAAAAAGGAGACAGACAGGAAACTAAATATGGGATTTACAGGCCTACTGAAGTAAGTCCTCAACTTACCACCATAACTGAGCCAAAAATTTTCATTTCTAAGCAAAACAGTTAAGTGAGTTGTACTCCATTTTATGACCATTTTTACCACACCTGTAAGTGAACCACCGTAGTTGGTGAATCATCTGATGTGAATCTGACTTTCCTCATTGACTTTGCTTGTCGGAAGCCAGCTGGGAAGGTTACAAATGATCCCGGGACACTGCAACTGTCATAAATACACATGACCATTGAAATGCTACAATGGTCGTTAATTGTGAAAATAGGTTATGTCACTTTTTTCAGTGCTGTTGTAACTTTGAACAGTTACCAAACAAATGGTTGTAAGTTGACCTGTACATTTATTTCAATGCTGACATGTGAATGGCAAGAGACATTTAACT
The DNA here is from genome assembly GCA_032468115.1 of Grayia smithii. Taxonomy (NCBI): domain Eukaryota; kingdom Metazoa; phylum Chordata; class Lepidosauria; order Squamata; family Grayiidae; genus Grayia; species Grayia smithii. The sequence continues at coordinate 14,836 of JANHFM010007492.1, read as the reverse complement.
TTGGAGTTTAAAATTCTTTGGCCTTCTCAGAATGGAGAAGTTATTTTGTTTATTCTGCAGAATTTCTATGACATTACTGAACTCATGGAACTGAATTTACTTGCAACTAGGCAAATTCCCAAAATAGATGTGCATACTTTGTGGATAGCAGTATCATCACAGAATCTGTTGCATGGCAATTTAACTTTTGTGATACAGAAGTTGAAACAAACTTCTATGAAACAGAGGGGTTAAATTCAGTACATTCAAGCTCTCAGGAAGAAGCCTGCTCTTCTACTCTATTTTTGCAATGAGGGATATTTAGCTAGTCAATGATCTTACAGATTGAAACAACATTTGTGAGGGCACTTGGCAATTCAGTGTAAGATGAGAAAGGTCATATCTGAATTAAGTCACAGAGTAAACAAATCTTGGTGAATCTTGGTCCATTATTCCCTTCCCTTGCTTAGTCATGAGGAATTGTCCAAAAGCTTCTGCTTTTGAAACTGTATGCTTCAAAATAAAATCAAACCTGATTTGGTTCAAATGGTATGACAATCAGTCAGAAATAAAAGCTGAAGTACTTCTCCAGCTATACAGAAATATGTCTAACAGTGGCTGCTGTAGCTCAGTCAGAACACACAGCTTCAGTTTAGCATGATATTCAAATATTTACAGTGAACTCAAATTATTTGCCTATTTCACTTACCAATCATAGAAGCCAGATGAAGCAATATTTTATGTAGTTAACAGGGTAATGAGTCAAGAGATTTGACAATATAAAATTAGAATTGGACAAACTAAAAAAAACTGTGTTATGTACACACAGACACACACATGTGCCACCCTTGAAACGAGTTTCTCTTCAATTAACAAGGAATACCCATTAGAATACCCTACTAGGGCTGCATTTAATTTTAGTTTGTCTGTTAACAGTAGTGTTGAATAGTAGTAGGTGGATCAAATGAGGCTACTCCTATTCGTCAGCTGGAAAAATGTTTTGTTTTTCAAGCATTTAACTGCTACAAAAGAAAATAATTAGTCTCAGTAAGGTCTGACATTTGGAAATAGCAGCAATTCTCATTATAAGGAAATGTCTAGGCAGATTCTAATATACATCCTGTGATATTAGCTACTTAACAGTGATATGCTTGCTATTATTAAATATCACTCTTGGGGGCCTATTAATCTGTTACAGCCACCAGAACCGCACATAAACAATCAGCATAATAAAAAACACAGCAATAGCAGCAAGCTTGGCATAGGTGGAACGCATGTTCAGATATTTCGCATCCTGGCGGTATTTCTTGGACAAACTGGACAGATTATTTGCCTTGGAATCCAATGCTGTTTGAAGAAAAAATAGCATGCAAACAAAAATATTATATTCATGAAATGTCAACATTATTTATAAGACAGTAGACCTAGTTCCAACCTCTATCCAAGTGTTTAAGACTGACTTTAGTTAGTCATTTTTTAGTCAAACATTTTTTATTTAGATTAGGGACAATGAATTAAAATTATTGTAAGCCACAAAAAAGAATTTCATGGAAGTCAAATTCTTTCATTTCAGTTATAAAACCTTTTGAAAAAATTATATGGAAAGCTAGTGAACTTTCATAAACAATGGGATGAGGCACTGAGTTTCCAGAAAGGAAGTTTCTTATTCCCTCTTCTCCCCATCAACTACCCCCAATGTTTACAAGAATTTTTTTGAGAACACAGGTAGTACAGGGAGAATGAGAAAGAGAATGAAAAAAGTGTATTAAATTAATTTAGAAGACACACTACATGTTGTCAAATTTATGTAGCCATTTCACAAATAAGTGACACTTATAAGAAGAAGCCGATATGGTTAAAAACGTGTTTGTTCATTCAAAAATATCTTTTTTTAGAAATACAAATGTCTTTTGCTATAATTTAGTAAATTGACTAAGAATGAGGTTTTATCCAGCAAAATATTTAATTCAGAAGCTGCTACCATTAGGAATAATTACAATTCAGATAAATTAACTTCCATAAACATCTTTGGATTATGGTATACATTCGTTTTTATCTGCATGAACTATTAGTTTTTGTATCCCAAAGTGTGTTTATCAATTCTTATTCCATATATAGTGGATATAAAACAAATCTGTTAAAATGCCATGTTTTTGAGATGTAAAAAAAACCAGACTAAGATCAATCATTTCAGAATATTTTCCTCTTTTAATATTTAAGCTATACAATTCAATCAAAAAGTAAACTGAAAATCTTTTAGGTGGAAAAAATAACAATAAAAATGTGCCATAACATTGTTGCATAAGCGTGCACACCCTTAAACTAATACTTTGTTAAAACACTTTTTGATTTTATGACTGCATTCAGTCTTTTATGACTGCATTCAGGGGTAGAAGCCTATCAGTATGGCACATCTTGCTTTGGGACTTCGTCTTCTCTTCCTTGCAAAAGCATTCCAAATCTGTCAGATTGTAAGAGCATCTCACGTGTACAACCCTCTTCAAGTAACCCCACTGTCAATTGCCCCGTTGGTAAATGCAGCAAAAGAAATTCCTGGAAAATTGTTTTTCCAAGAGTATAACTTTACTGGCAATTCCACATAGGCATAGAAGCAGCAAAGCCAGTTCTGAAGCTTTTGTATGAAAAACATCATAGTTAAAATCCATTTTGTTTCCCTGGGCCATTCGCAGTCCATAGCCCACCAATCAATTACAATCATTTTGTTTTGGGAACAATCTGCATACCTAGCAGTGTACGACCTTGAGGTGTTGTAATTCTCTCAGGTTACAGATAGTGCAACTTCAATTCCCTTCAATTCAATACTCTTCAATTCTCTCCCAAGCCACTCATACATTCCAATCATTCCCCTCCCCCCTCCCTGATTTCCATTGCCTAATTACAAACAGGGATGCATAGTGAGTCAGCCATGACACCCAAATATTTTCCTTTGGATTCAGGTTCGGGCTCTGGACAGGCCAGTCCAAAACTTCTATTGTCTTCTGATGAAGACATTCTTTTGTCTGAAGGTATGCTTTGGATCATCATGCTGAAAGGTGACATTCATGTTCAGCATTTTAGCAGAGGCATAAAAGTTTTGTGCCAAAATTGACTGATATTTGGAACTGTTCATAATTCCCTCCACATTGACTGAAGCCCCAATTCTAGCTGAAGAAAAGCAGTCCCAAGGCATAATGCTGCCGCCGCCACCATGCTTCACTGTGGGTACGGTGTACTTTTGGTGATGTGCAGTGTTATTTTTGCACCACACCATTTGGAAATATGGTCAGAAAGTACAGCCTTGGGCTCATCATCCCAGAGCACCTTTTCCCACATACTTTTGTCATACTTTATGTAGGTTTTTGCAAACTGACTTGGATATTTTTCTTCGTTAAGGAAAGGCTTCCATCTTGCCACAGTATCACACGGCCCAGACATATGAAGAATATGAGACATTATTGTCACCTGTAGTACATAACCAGCACTTGCCAGAAATTCCTGCAGCTCCTTTAATGTTGCTGCATGTCTGTTGACATCCTCTCAATTCTTGGTAATGTCATTTTTGTGCCATATTTTCTCTACTTGTTGATGACTGTCTTCACCACTGTGTTCCATGGTATATCCAATACCTTGGAAATTTCTTGTACTCTTCTCTTGACTGTTTCCAACAACGAGATCCCTTTGATCCCTTTTAAGCTCTTTGCAGATCATGGCTTTTGTTGTAAGAGGCAACTGAGTAAATGTCAAAAAAATCCTACAAGAGCTAAACTTTATATGTGCTTGATGAGTCACTTTGATGGCAGATATGTACTATTTAATGTCAGTCTGAATGTTATTGGTTAATTCTGAACATGGCCACATCCCCACTTATAAAGAGGGTGTGTACTACTATGTATATTATTGTAACTTTTTTACTGTTCTTTTTATCCAAGAGATTTCAGTTTGACTTTTTATATCCACTGTAGTTTCTACTTAAAAAGACTATGTATGGTATGAAATAATTTTTATTTACCTGAAATATTAGCTTTTGTACTCAAAAGTGTTTTTAATAATTAATTCTTATTCTATATACCAGTAATTTCTATTGAAAAAGCCCTTATTTTTAAGTACGGACTTTTACACAGAGGGAAAAATTACCAGTACCTACTTGCTGTTTATTATCAATTACAAAAAGAACATTACCACGGAGCAAAACAGGAAGTATCTAATCACAAGTATAAAAATTGTTTTTTTCTTCAACTCTTAAAAGGATTTTTTTACGTTTGGAAAGTGCTGAAGTGGACAGGGAAATGGCACCCGAGCTAAAAGAACAAAAGTGAAACTTAAAAGTTCCCTTAAAGACTTTAACTAAAAGAGAAGATAAAGAAAAATTACATATTGGGAGAAGGAACTTTAAAGATTTAAATCCCTTTGAACTTTTTTTTTTAAAAAAGGAAAGATTGAGGAATTTGGAACTGAATTAAAGTTAAAAAGAAAAGGGTGTGGTAATTAAATAATTAGAAGAACAATGGCTTATAAGCAGACCAAGCCTACGATCCCTCCAAAGAATGCAACATCCTGACCAACGTTGCAACATAATACACAAATACCTGTAGCTACAGCTGCAGCTTCTGCTCCACAGGTCCAATTTACTTTAAAAGACTTACAGGACGAATTTGCAAAACAAAATGAGAAATTAGAGAAAAGAATGCAGAATGAGATGAAACAGCAGTATGAAAAAATGGATAA
>JANHFM010007492.1:0-10032 GCA_032468115.1 Grayia smithii | reverse complement strand
CAGGGCTGAAGATACGCAGCTGGGAGACAGGTACGTAATCAACAGACCTGTCTGAACTCCAGGATCCCATTTCAACAGCAGGGACTCCCACCCGCCTATCTGAGGGACAGTGACCTCCCTAGGACTAAGACTTTCTCTAATGATAACCGCCACACCCCCGCCCCTTCCCTGGTGTCGAGGCTGGTGCAACACACGGAAACCTGGCGGGCATAAATCGGAGAGAGGAACCCTTCCCTCCTGTCCCAACCAGGTCTCAGTGATGCAAGCCAGGTCCGCGGCCTCCTCGTTCTTTGTCTGTAAGTCAAATAAAATGATAGAACACAGCAATAACAGACACCTACTGCTCTGTCTGGTTTCATTCTTCAGCTAACATCAGCTTCTAGTTAGGCAAGATAATTGCTTAATCACTGACTAAAACAGGTAGTGAACAAGAAGAAGAAGGGCATGAACAGATAAGATGTGGGGATTTCTATTGGAAAATATATATTCTTAATCTTCTTATTGTCTTCTTTAGCAAAAAGAAAGGGTGTAAGGAAGGTAACTAGAAAGTAGCACAACAGAATAAGTTATATAATTTTAGTTGCCAAAGAATAAACTATTCCACCACAGACAAAAGAATAATGCTAAGAAAGAGAATGTTATCTTTTCCTGTTCCCTACGGTCTGGTCTGATTATGGGCTTTGCCATGTTGTTGACTATTTCCAATCACCCAGTGGTTCCTACCTGCCTTTGCCTGCTTTTTATTTCTCTCAAGAAAAATAATTGACAAGATACAACATTTTTCAAACTGTTCCAAGCTGGAATAAACAACTCGAATGGATGAATTAAAAAATACTATTCAATAAGCATGCTATTGATATATACTTAAACATTGCCCTAATTCCTCAGCATGAAATGGTGGCATTGAAACTCAAGATTACAAATGATTTAGAACTTCTCACAAAATTATAGTTTTCCCTGTCTGCTGGTTGATTTTTACAAAATAGAATATATATTTGCATGCTATGTACATGCAAAGTACATGCTATTAAAATACAAAAAATTTAAAAGTCTTCATTTGGTATCCAAAACAGAGTAATTGCACAGTCCATATTTGTTTTTCTCAGTATGAATCTTTTGTTGCCTCTTGAGGATTAGAATGATCCTACATTATCTAAAGGAAATATTTTATGCAAAGCAGTTTTCCAGTTTTATTCTGCAATCATATATTTAAACATCTCCCAAAATGGGCAATATTTGTGTTGTGTTCACAGAATACAACAAACTGTGGTCTGTGAAATCCTAAAGCCATGATGGTGAACCTATGGCACGTGTACCACGTGAGCTCAGCTCCCCCAGCTGATTTTCAGGCCTTTCGGGCCCACCAGAAGTTGGGAAATGGGCTGTTTCCAGCCTTGAGGCCCTTTTTGTCCTCCCCAGGCTCCTAGAAAGGCTCTGGAGTCTGGGAAGAGTGAAAAGCAGGCCTTCTGGTCCCACTGGAAGTTGGCAAACTCTTCATTTCTGGTCTCTGGAGGGTCTCCAGGTGGGATGGGGAAGGCCATTTTCACCCTCCCCAGGCTCCAAGAAAGCATGAGGAGGGCAAAAAACAGGCCTACCAGGCCCACCATGCCATCACGTGCCAAAAATGGGGGGAGTGTGGGGGGGTCACGCACACATGCGTGAGGGGGTGCGGCGCATATAATTATGGGTGTGGGCACACACACACACACACACACACACACACCCTGCTTTTGGCACACGACGGCAAAAAGGTTAGCCATCACAGCCCTAGTTACAGAATAATATGATGGGTTACGGTGGTGGAATCTATAATAGCAAGATAGAGCACAAAAAAAGTTCACCGCACAAGATCTATAGCCTGAAAAAAATTGAAAACAACTGGTTTATGGATCCCTGTACCTGAAAGAGTTTCACCTCGTTGTAAGACTTCTTCAATGTTGGCTACCATGATTCTTTGTACATCTTGTAATTCTGTATTAATAGACCCAAGATTTCTTCTTGCACGGCTATCTATATACAGTTTCTTGGTTTTCTGAATGTAAGTATCTGGAATCAAAAATAATAGTTCATGTAAGAGTATTCTCTTTCCAAATTGTAAATCAATTTGTATTCTCAAATCGTGCCGTACAGAGAAGTTATTGCAAGGAATGGAAAAAAGAGTGGGTGGAGGAGAAAGATAATTAACTGCTCTAGGAAAAAGTATAATGAACCTCTTGTCCCTAGCAGGGTTCCCTAACTATACTGATAGCAAATATAGTCATTAACCACAATCTGATTATATCCTTGTTATCCTATATTCAATGTAAATTACCTATCTCTTGTTTAGTAAAATAAAACTTCCCAAGTACAGATAGTCCTTGTTTAATATACACTCATACAGTAACTGAAGTTATGACAGCACTGAATGAGGAGACTTATGACCAGTCCTTGTCGTAACAGCCTTGTGGTCACATGATCATGATTCAGATATTCAGCAACTGGCAATTTGAACTGTCACAATTGCTGCCATAAGTCATGTGACAATGTGACATTGCTCATTATAACACTACTTAACAAGAGTTGCTGTGGTTTCAATTAAGTGAAGTGTAAGTGAGGACTACCGATACTGCAATTAAATGTAGTCTAATAAGGCAAAACATATAGATAACATAGGAAATGGCCCTGAAGGATAGGAGGAAGAACTGCTATCAAGGCAACAATTGGGCAAGCAGGGCCTGGGCCCATTCCAAGAAATTAGTTTGAGTAAATGTCTCAGGCCCCTCCCTAGCTCACACCAATAAAAGTGAGTAAGGGGGAAAGCACATTTAGAACTGCAAGATTGCATTACTATAACTATTATTATAAAAGAAGTTCTAACTTATATAGCATTAGTAGTCTGGTCTGACAGAACAATATAAGATGTGGAATATTTTAAATGCAGACATCACGTTTTACTGTGATTCTATCCCTTTGAATCTTTTCATGTATATGCCACACAATCTTTTTATCCATCAGTTGAAGCAGAAACCAGAGAATTGCATAATTTAGTTATGCAATTCAGAATGCTTTAGTAACTTGCTAAAAGAAAAAAGTGGAATGAGCTGACGAGGAAAGGGCATTAAGATTACCAAAGTGCTGACTCTGAACTATCCTTAAATCATCAATCTCAAGAAATAAATCTCACCAAATTCAATGAAAGAATAGGGTCTGGACACTGTTGGCACCTTTTTTCCATGCTGTTCATCAAATTCTGAGTGCAAATCTTCCAGGTATGCAAATGCCATTTTTTTGGGGAAAGCAGCTTCACATAGTATCAGATAACAAACTCCTTTTTCAATAATGTAACTGTAAAAAAAGATATAAGCCAATTGTTAGCCTGGAAGAAAAATGAACCCCTATCTTGGACTATTGATTTCAGTGGCCATATTGCAAACAACATTCCAATCTATATTACAAGACACAAATTATATTTAGCCTTAAATTATACTTATTTCAGAGTTCTACAGCATTTTAGAGAAGGATAATGATGAGGAAAGCTCATACCTATGCTTCATCATGCTTGTCATCTTTAACTTATTTTGTTTTACTGATTTTATTCAGTGGGCTACCCTTGAAGAGCATTTGGAAGCTCCAACTAGTGCAGAATGTGTCAGCACAGTGTCTTTGGGGCCCCTAGAGGGGCTCATGTTACATCACTGTTCCACGAGCTGCACTGGTTGCTGGTTTGCTTTTGGATGCATTTCAAAGAGTTGGTTATTACCTATAAAGCCCTGCATAGCATGGGTCCAGGTTTCCTGAGAACCATCTCACTCCTATGGGACAAGTCTGCCACACCCATGCTGGCAGAGAAGGCATGCTGCCCACTCCACCCATGCTGTTGGTCAAGGAATTCCAGCTGGCAGGGTCCAGGAAAAGAGCCTTCTTGGGTGTGGCCTTGGCCTTTTGGAAAATCTTGCCCCCTGAGGTGAGATTGGTTTCCACCCTCCTGACTTTCTGAAAGAGCTTGAAGACCTGCCTCTGTCAGTTGGCTTGGGGGAATATCACAGTAGAAGTGATTGATCAAATAATAGAAACTCCCACTTTTCTCCCTTACATTCTGTTCCTTTCTTCCCCATCCTTTAGTTTTAGTTATAATCTATATATATTGTGTACACACAAACACATACACACACAAGAATTTTTGAATGTTGTAAGCTGCCCAGCATCATCTTGCAGCGAGATGGAGGGGAAACAAATTTAATATTAAAAATATTAAATATTATTGTAATTTATTTATGTGATTGTTATCAGTAATCCAGAGTTATTGAGTTAGGTAGCATCACATTTAATAAATTATTATTACATCTTTAAGTTTATTCTTGATGTTCTCCTTCTATATCTCAGCAAAAAAAATGTAAAATATTTTGTAATATATTTATTTTTAAAATGCAGAGAAAGGAGAACAATTTATCTCAAATTTGATACGATGCAGCAAAAAGTACACTTAAAAGCTTACAGTATGGTGATGTAAGCAGCTAAAGATTACACATTTATAATCAAAGAAATGTACAATGCTTCAGCCTAGAAACATAGAAAGGCAAAGTCAGAAAACAAACTAAGGCTACCAAGAGAGCCAAATCCAGCAAGAAGATTATATGTCAATAGCAAGAAAATGGCAAATGGGGAGTGGGCTCACTGCCTATTTCAGATGGAGACACTTTTAATAAATTACGATGAAAAAAGCAAAATAACTCAACTCCTACATTGTCACTATTTTTATACCTAAAGGTATAAAGGTATGTTATTTCAGTAGCACAAATTGCAAACAGAAATATATTATATATAACATATATATTACATTGGGGAGAAAAAAATGTAGGAAACTAATATAATATGGGGAAATCATGACTTGGAAATGCTACTTCTGAAAATGACGAACTTATTGACAAGCTGAACATGACTCAGCAGTGTAAACATAGCAGATAGAAAGGTTAATGAAATTTCTGGCTGCCTTAGAAGCAACATTGTCTCAAAGAAATACCTTCGGTTCTAGTGGATTTTTCTGAAGTAGTGTGTATGATTCTGGGCACCACATTTCTAAAAGGATATTGACAAGTTATAATGGATTCAGAAGATGACCTTATGTGATAGGCTGATGGAATTTAGGATGTTCAGAAAAGAAGACAGATGAAACATGGTAAGCATGATCATGGAAAAATGGGCAAGAACTATTTTCCTAAAAATAAACCAAGGATAAAGAAAACGAATTATAATTGCCTGAATTTTATTTAGGAGAGCTAAATTGGGGTAGAGTTAAGGCTAGAAACTGGGACCCTATGAGGTCTAGTCCTGCTTTAGCACAAAACCAGTTGGGTGACCTTCAACTAATACTTTCTCACAGGCAAACCTTGAAAAGAAACTGCAGGGACCTGTTCAGACAGTCACCAGTGAATCAGACAGAATTGAACAAAAGAAAAATAATTCAAGGAAATATTTCCTAACAGTAAGATCTATACAAAAATGGAATGTTCTACTATAAAGTTGCGGGTTTTACAACCCCTTTTTAAGAAAAAAGATTTTAAGATTTTTTAAGAAAAACTGTGGACGTATGGTTTAGTAGGTTTTTCTGTACACTGCAGAGGATTGGATAAATGATTTATGATCCATTCCAGGCCCAGAATTCCAAGATTCTATGAATCTGTTGAGTTCTTCCAAACTGAGGAACTAACTCACATCCCTGAATGCTCCTTCAAGTCTGAGTCTTACTATAATGTTTTTAATTAGTTTCTTAGAGATAACAATTAGGCCTTTCTAAATCTCATTTGGAGAGAAGAGTGTCCAATAATTCTTACATAGTTACTTGGATCAATATTTATTTGTAATAACTGAGGATATTGTCAAGCATTATGTCCCATTATTGGCTTGATACAAGGTTTGCTATTTATACTTACTGAAAAGTCATTGCTCCAGCTTCTAAGGTGCATCTGGTAGGAGACTGTTCATTGAGCTTCCGAAACAATTGCTTGGCCTGGCTCTGATACTGCTGCAAATCTCTCCCCGACTATAAAAAAAAATTCCCCCCAAACAAAAAAATCTCCAACATGCTTCAACAAATTTAGTCCAATTATAGTGAATGATTAGAAAACAATCAGATCAAAACTTATATCTTATAGAATTTTAAAACAAAAATTTGTGGACTATTATCCACTTTATTAAATCAACTAGGTATATATCTGCAGATTCCTGTTCTCCAGTAGCATTCATTAAGCAGGTTAAATAAAGAGAAAATCCCTAACTGTATGATCCATTTTCTTCTAAGTGGGAGTGGGGTAGACTGAACTCAGTTTAGATTGGGACTCATTATCTAATGCTAAACGTTAGAAGACTCCAAGGAGCTTAATGTTGCTATACACTTCAGTAACTATACTAGCAAAACTCATATGTTATTTCTAGCCTAGACAACAAGCATTTCGTAGTAAATAAAGAAAAATTAACCCTGTGTAACCCAATTGATTTTACTGCTAAATATCTTTCAATTTAAATGCTAGCATTTAGCAAGTGCACTTTAAATGCTTAGCCCGCATTGTATTACTTAATCAGAAATTAAATCCTGAGTAGAAAGGAAGGGAAAAAACCCCACAGTATCTCACACTCACCTGTTCATCCTCCTGCATAGAAGCCGCCAAAGGAAGCCCATCAGCCACCCGCGCAATCATCGTTAGAAGCACCATCTTCTTGAACGATCAATACCTACAGTTTCAGAATCCTACCCGCTCAAGGCTAACTATACTGAGCTGGCCGGAAGCTGCAAAACCAAGTTCCGGATCCCTATAAGAACTCTCTTGCCTGTTTCCTGTGCAATCATATTGCCGGTCGAGAGTGGAGGTCCCCAACTTTTTGGTTCCGGTAAAAAAGTGACGAACATTTTTTTTGTTCCTCTCAGAAGTGGGGAGGGTTGTGTCTTCAACAGCACCAGCAAGAATCTTAAGCTTGAAGGTCTAAGTGTCATTCGTTTCGGCGATGGCAGCTCCACAACACAGTTACAGAGTAGTGCGGACGTTCTAAGGACCTTCCCACTTTAAGGGGGACATCGAGCAATATGCTACCGACGCGTCAATGAACGGCTTTTGACTCCGAGGGCTCGAGCTCCAGCTGCATCCCTCTAGCTAGCACAATACCAAGCGGGATTATCCTCACAACTTGTCTTCTTACGTTCCTCCGAGCTCCTTTTCATCTATTGCAGCTTTTAAATGCTATTTTAGCAAAAGAAGCATAATTTGCACACTGTAGACGTGACAATTGCATAATAATATTTTACATACAAGGCTTTTGTGAACAACAAGGAGTTTAACTGCCTCTGGTACTTCTTGAGCAGAATTTTTTAAAACATGATTGCTGTTTGCTATCAGGAGAAGCTGCTATTGACGTGGATAAAGCCAATGCAGTCATAGGCTGCATCAACAGAGACAATAGTATCAAGAGTAGGTGAAGTGTTAGTACTGTTTTATACTGCATTGGTAAGACTACACTTGTAATACTGCGTCCAATTCTGGTCATCGCAATACAAAAAAGATGTAGGGGTTTACAGTGTTTAGACATAGATCCTTGGCCATGCCTCCTTTGCCTGTAGCCGCCTCAGCCCATTTACACCCGCCTCAGCCCATTTACAGCCAGCTTTCCTCCTCCACTGGCCCTCCCCCAGCCATTTTCCACAGCCAATGGCCCCTGGCCCTACATTCCTGCCCATTCACCCAAACACCATTTGACCTGGGCCTTTGGTTGCACGGGAGAAATAGCCACCAGCCAATTGGGTGACAGGCAGAAGCAATGGTGCTGCAGGGGCAGCATGTGATGCAAGATTTTTTTAAAGTATTGTGGCTACTTTGTAAGTTTTGGGGCCTTGTAGATCTCTCACCAGGACTGGAGGGAGTGGTAGTGGTAGCGGGAGTAGCAGCCGTGGGTACCAAGAGGGGTGGGGAGGAGACAGACGAGAGTGCATTGGAAAGACCAGGAAGGGAGGAGCAGCAGCTCAAGGGGGTTCACAATGACAGCTTGGCTCGCAACTCAGCTCCAATGAAAGAGGAGGAGGAGCAGTGGTGAAATTCAATTTTTTTTACTACCAGTTCTGTGGGCGTGGCTTAGTGAGCATGGTGTGGCTTGGTGGGCATGGCAGGGGAAAGGATACTGCGAAATCTCCATTCCCATCCCACTCCAGGGGAAGGATATTGCAAAATTCCCATTCCCTCCCCACCTCCTGGGGAAGGATATTGCAAAATCTCCATTCCTACTCCACTCTGGGACCAGCCAGAGGTGGAATTTGCCAGTTCTCTGAACTACTCAAAATTTCCGCTACCGGTTCTCCAGAACCTGTCAGAACCTGCTGGATTTTACCCCTGAGGAGGAGCAAGGCTGGCACAGCTTCTGGCATTGGAGGGGGAGGGCTGGCATAGGCGAAAGGAAAGGCCAGCACAGCTTGGGGAAGCCCCACCATTGCCACTCTGGCCTGACATCTAATAGGCAGTTCAGATGCTCCCAAGCGCACACCACCTCTATTTACTTGCCGTGCCCCCTAAGCCCTCTGCAATTGTAGAAGTTGCGCTGGCCTTGCCTTTCTCCTGTGTGATCCCCCAGCCGCAACAGCAGAAGATGCGCCACATTGCCACTTAACTGTGCGTCTCCCCAGACCCCCACCCACAACACCAGAAACCGCACCGGCTTTGCCATTTGCCTGCATAACCCCCCCTACCTGCAACATCAGGAACCGCTTCAGCCTTGCTCCTCCTCCCATTTCATTGGAGCTGACTGAGTTGCAAGCCAAGCTGTGAAGCCCCCTTGAGGCACTTCTCCCTCCCTTCCTGATTGGCCCAACACACTCTCGCCTTCTTCCTCCCAGTGGCCCCAGTGGCTGCTACTCCTACCACCACTCCCCCCCAATCTTGGTGGCACATCTGCTAGTCCCGCCACCACTCCCCCTCCCTCTGGTCCTGGTGGCAGATCTGCAAAGCCCTAAAACTTACAAAACAGCCACAGTACTTTTTTAAAAAATCTTGCATTGTATGCTGTCCCTGCAGTACTATTGCTTCTGTCTGCCATGCAATTGGCTGGTGGCTATTTTGCCTGTGTAGGCAAAGGGCCAGGTTACATGGTGTTTGGGTGAATGGGCAGAGATGAAGCGCAGGGGCGGAGGGCCAGAGGAGGAAGAAAGCTGACTGTAAATGGGCTGAGGCAGGTGGCTGAGAACAAAGGAGACACGGCCAAGGGTCCTTGTCTAAATGTCCCATTCCGAGATGTTGAGACTCTAGAAAGTGCAGAGAAAAACAACAAAGATGATTAAAGGACTGAAGGACAAGCCATACAATTAATGGTTTTTAACAGATTAACAGAATTGGAAGGGACTTTGTAGGTCTTCTAGTCCAACCCCTCCGCCCAAGCACTACACCATTTCTGACAGTCTCTTCTTGAAAGCTTCCAGTGATGAAACTCCCACAACTTCCGAAGACAAGCTGTTCCATGGGTTGATTGCTCTCACTGTCAGAAAATTCCTTCTTATCTCTTAATCTCTCCTTGATCAATTTCCATCCATTATTCCTTGTCTGGCTGTCGGGTGCTTTTGAAAACAGATTGACCTCCTCCTCTCTGTGACAGCCCCTCAAATATTGGAACACTGCTATCATGTCTCCCCTGTTCCTTCTCGTCACTATACTAGCCATGCCAACTACTTGCAACTGTCCAGCCATGCTGGTTTCTTCTTGGGTTTCTTGTTTTTCAGTGGTTCTGTGCTGGACTGGGCTTTTATGATTATATTTTTCAAAATTTCCCAAACTTCTTCAGTTGTTTTCCCCTTTAGAATTTTCATTCAAGGAATCTTTCCCCAAGTTCTCTCTGAATTTGTTAAAATCATCTCTCTTAAAATTTAAGATTCTTCTATCATTGTGTTCTATTGCTTGTGTTTGCATTATGTTGAATTCCAGTACGACATGGTCACTCTCACCCAAGTTTCCTGCAGTCTCAACTCCCTCTATTACTTCTTCGTTTGTGGAAATTAAGTCCAGTATGGCTGTCCCTCTAGTTCCC
>JANHFM010007489.1:0-18636 GCA_032468115.1 Grayia smithii | reverse complement strand
CCCACCTCGGAAGGATGGAAGGCTGAGTCAACCTTGAGCCGGTGAGATTCAATCTGCTGAACTGCAGCTAGCAGTCAATTGAAGTAGCCTGCAGTACTGCACTCTAACCACTGCGCCACCTCGGCTTTTTCTTCCATGAGTGAATCAGTCTTGTGGATCTGGTGTTTAGGTGAATGGCCATTTTCATGAATAGGCCAGGACATTTTTGGAATCCAAAATTTCCAGTGATAAATGACACCTAAGCTTGGCATTCTTTCAGTAGAGATACTCTGTCTGCTATAATTTCAGACTACATCCTCCACAATCAATTAAAATGGGCTTCTGTTCCAGAGGTGGTATTCAGCCGGTTCGTACCGGTTCAGGCGAACCGGTAGCAGAGATCGCAGGTGGCCCCCTGTCCCCCGTCCCGGCTCTTTGCCATCCTATTTAGGCCATGCGCATGTGTGGAAGGGGCACACACAAGCAAAGCACATGCGCAGAAGGCTGGATGCATGCCAGTGGTGGGTTGCTCCTGGTTCAGCCCGGTTCGCGCGATCCAGTAGTGATGACAATGTGACGTCACCGAACCGGTTCTCCGTACCTGGCAGCTAGGCCCACCTGCCCATCCCTACTTTATTTCTGTTCTTTTTATCCAAGCAGTTAAGCCCAGCTGAAGTGCGGCAATCCTACCAAAAGCGCCCAGCAGCCGGCCTTAGCAGCTCTGCGCATGTGCAGAGAGGTTTTTTTAGCTGTATGCTGAACTACAGCTGAGATAGTAGTTAGAGCGGAGCGTGTGTTCGGCATGCATGTGAGCGAAGTGAGCATGTGCGCGCCAATCACGCATAAAGCGCATGCATGAAGAGAACCGGTAGTAAAGGTAAGTACAACCCACCCCTGATGCATGCGTAGAAGGTGCACTCGGGACAAACCGGTGGCAACAAATGTGAAACCCACCGCTGTTCTGTTCCCTTAATTTATTTTAACCACCTATTTTACAGTGAGGCTGGTTTTAATGATAGCAATGATTTGCTAAGCACATTGGCTTGTGCTTAATTGTAAGCCGCCCTGAGTCTCCGGAGAAGGGCAGGATATAAATGGGATTTTAAAAAAAATAGGTAAAGAATTGATAAGAGAACACCTATCTGCTTTGGATGAGTTCAGATCTCCAGGATCAGAAGGTTTACATCCCAGAGTTCTGAAGGAACTGGCAAATGTGATTGCAGAATCACTGAATGAAATCTTTTGGAGCTCTTAAGAGCACAGGGGGACTGCCACATCAGAAAAGAGCTGATGTGATTCCAACCTTCAAAAAGGGTAAAAAAGTAGATCCAGGAAACTACAGACTAATCAGCTTGACATCAATACCTGGGAGAATTCCGGAAAAGATAATCAAGAGATGGATTTGTGAGCATCTATAAATGAACAAGATGGAAGCCATCACAAGTTTGTTAAAAGAGATCATGCCAGACAAACCTTATTGCCTTTGTGATAAAGTGGCTAAATTAGTGGACCAGGGTAATGCTATGAATATTGTATACTTGGGTTCCAACAAGGCATTTGACAAAGTAGACCACTGCCTCCTTCTTGGTAAGATAGAACAATGTAGAATAGACTATCACCGGATGGATTCACATTTGGCTGACCAACCACACTCAGCATGTAGTCCTCAATGGAGCTACCTCTATCTGGAGGGAAACATGCAGTGGGTATCAACATTCTGTCTTGGGCCTAGTGCTCTTCGTTATCTTCATATATGATCTAGATGAGGGGATGGAAGGGAACTCATCAAACTTGCAACCTGGGAGAAAAGCCAATACTTGGAAAATAGACTCAAGATTCAGAAGAATCTTGACAGCCTTGAGTATTGGGCCCAATAAGATGCAGTTCAGAGGTAAGAAAAATAAGAACCTGTACTTGGGCAGGAAAAAATCAAATGCATAGGTTTGGAATAAAAAGTACCTGGTCCAACAGTATTAAGTGTGAGAGGGATCTAGATGTCCTGTTGGATCATTGCTTATGTTTATCGTTTATGATGGGAGGGGAGTTGCTTACTCCCTCTGATAGGGTGCACAACTTGGGAGTCCTCCTGGATTCACGGCTGTCCTTAGAAGACCATGTGACAGTCATGACCAGGGGGACCTTTGCCCAGGTTCGCCTAGTGCAACAGTTGCACCCGTTCCTAGACCGGGATGCCATCTGTACAGTCACTCAAGCACTGGTCATCTCCCGCAACTCCCTCTACATGGGGCTGCCCTTGAAGTGTACCCAGAGGCTCCAGTTAGTCCAGAATGCAGCTGCGTGGGTAGTTACGGGAGCCTCCCATTACTCCCATGTGACACCTCTCCTGCACGATCTGCACTGGCTACCGGTGGCTCTCCAGATTCGCTTCAAGGTGCTGGTACTCACCTATAAAGCCATACATGGCATCGGCCCAGGGTACTTGCAGGACCACCTCCTGTCTTCATCCCAATTCCCCGTGCGCTCACACAGGGCTGTGCTCCTCAGGGTATCATCAGCCAGACAATGTCGGCTGGTGGTGCCCAGGGCGAGGGCGTTCTCTGTGGGCACACCAACCCTCTGGAACCAGCTCCCCACCGACCTCCAGACCGCCCCTGACCTCCGCTCCTTCCGTTGTGATTTGAAAACATGGCTTTTCAATCAGAGCTGCTGATGGATCGGGGTTTTAAAGAATTTTTCCTGTTTTTAAATTGTTTTTAATCTAAATTTTTTAATTTTAAAATTCTTCCATGTTTTTAAATCTCTTCGTCTACGGACTATTCTGTGAGCTGCCCTGAGTCCTTCAGGAGAAGGGCGGCATACAAATTTAATTAAATAAATAAATAAATAAATAAATAAATAAATAAATAAATAAATTTTCCGGCATCGACCATCTCTTCTGATGAAATTACTGGTATCTCCCCTGATGGCCCTGAATACAAAAACAATGATTGCACGATGGCTCCTCGCTTTTTCAGAGTCATTTGTAATAGCAAGTTCAGTAAACGCAAATTCATCCACTCAATAAATACTTGCCAGAAACCCCATTAATCATAATAAACTGCATTTACGGCCCAACCTTTCAATATTACAATGTGCACACTCCCGTGAGCTTCGTGCAGAGCTCAGAAGACACCTGGATCATAGTGAAACTGACCTTTACATCGACTACCATGCCAACTGTATCAAACACAAAAGCAACAGCTCACGTCCTTAAAACCACAACAACCCAAAACCAACAATCAACAATCCCATCAATCAAACATCCCAACAACCAACAACCTCAACACCATAACATCCCAAACTAGGTATCCACATGCCCAAGGTCATCCAGGTTCACCACTACAGATCTTAAATGCAAACTTCTCAATGCAAGAAGCCTTGCAAACAAAATGCCAGAATTTCTTCTTCTAAATACGGCTCAATTTGATACTATATTTGTCTGTGAAACATGGTTTAACAAATCCTTTTCAGACTCTGTTACCACTACAAGTGACTACCATGTCCATCGGTCTGATCGTGAAATCAGATGAGGAGGTGATGTTACTATCTTCTATAAAAAGTCCCTAGATCTGAAAAATATTCAAGTATCACAACAGCTAGTTCTTCATGATACTAAATATCACAATTCGCTTCCTATTATGTTACAGAGCCCCTGATTATGACCTTGATCATGCGAGCAAACTAACTACTTTACTACCATGGGCAACCTCATGCCCACATCCCATTATTTTTCTTGGTGACCACAATTTACCTCTTATTAATTGGACCCTAAATGAGTACTCTACAGAATCAATACATACGACTCTGTATAATGCCGTCACTACTTTAGGACTTCAGTTGGTATCAAACAACACTAGATTCAACAACTGCCTCGATCTAATCTTCTGCAATAGTTTAAACACAATTTATAACCTTCATATCAAAGAACCTTTTTCCAGCAGTGACCACTGCATAATTGACTTTTGTCTAAATTTACATCCATACGAAGAATCTCATAATAGGACTCCTAAATACAACTTTAAAAAAGCAAATTACGATTTCATAGCTGCCGACCTTTCATCTCTAGATTGGCAAATCCTATTCAATGACTGCAACTGCTGAAGACTATTATAACATTTTTCTACTTGAAGTTCAAAGAGTCATTAATCTATATATACAATTAGTAACATCCAAAGTCAAAAGAACAAATTACCCATATCAATAAAGAAACTCCAATAAAAAAAAATCCATTTGGCAGAAGAATAAAACTGGCTATGTAGCTAACTTTAAAAACCAATTCAAATCCATATGCCACCAAATAAAAACAGAATGTATCAATTATCACTGCAAACAGGAGGAAGAGTTGTTACACACGAAATCCAATCATGCTTTCTATAATTTCGTAAATACCAAACTTAAACACTCAAAAACCATCCCACCTCTAAAAGGGTAAAATAGTGAAGATTGTAACAAAGATGCCGTTAAAGCTAATCTATTTAACACTTTTTTCAGTTCAGTCTTTGTCAACAGCAATGCCAGCAATGGCATCTCCCCCTCATTTCCTAGTTGTACTTCAACCAATTGCAATGATCTAACCCACATCGATTTTACTGAAGATATCATCAAAAGGGCAGTACACAAACTAAAGTCATCTCTATCTATTGGTCCTGATGGAATATGTGCCTACTTTCTGAAAAAGCTCTCCTCTGCCATAGCTGAACCTCTAAGCACATCTTTGAAGTATCTTTTAGAATGAGTTCCTTGCCTGACATATGGTCTTCAGCAACAGTCATACCTATCTTCAAAAAAGGTGACCCTGGCCTTGTTGAGAATTATAGAGCAATCTCCCTTTGCTGTGTTACCTGTAAATTCATGGAATCCATCATAAACCAATCCATTACTCTCCACTTAGTGACAAATAACCTTCTGTCTGATAAGCAATTTGGTTTCAGAAAAAAATTGTCATGTAATCTACAAATCATTTATTGCAAAAACATTTGGACTTCTCAACTTGACCAAGATAAAACAATAGATGTAAACTACATAGATTTATGCAAAGCCTTTGATTCAGTGGTACATGACAAACTTCTGTTAAAACTAAGTTCTTATGGCATTTCTGGATCTTTGCATAAGTGGATAGCTACATTTCTATCAAACAGGCAACAAGTAGTTAAAATGGAAATGCTATATCAAACACTGTACCTGTTAACAGTGGCATTCCACAAGGCAGTGTTCTAGGTCCAGCACGCTTTCTGCTTTATATCAATGATCTTTGTGATCAAATTATAAGCAGCTGTGTCCTCTTTGCCGATGATGTTAAACTCTTCAACACCACAGACAACTCTACTACCCTTCAAAATGACCTAAACTATGTATCTGAATAGTCAAACAATTGGCAACTTCAAATCTCTACTAACAAATGCTCAGTCCTGCAAATTTGCAATAGAAATAAGAACAACACATATTTGCTGGCTGGTAACAATCTAAAAGTCAAGGACCTAGGAGTACTCACTTCAAAAGATCTAAGTCCCAGAGCTCACTGTAATATCATTGGAAAAAAGGCATTAAGAGTTGTCAATCTTATTTTACGAAGTTTTCTCTCTGATAATGCTTTACTTCAAACTAGGGCATATAAAACCTTTGCCAGACCTATATTTGAATACTGTTCACCTGCCTGGAACCTTCACTGTACTTCAGACATCAATACATTAGAGGGGGTCCAGAGATATTTTACTAGAAGAGTACTCAAATCTTCTGCTCAAAATAAAATTCCCTATATCACCAGGCTTGAAATTTTAGGTCTGGATAGCCTCGAACTACGCCATCTATGTTCTGACCAATGCTTAGTTCATAAGATTATTTACCAAAATGTCCTACCTTTAAATGAATACTTTAATTTCAACCATAGTAATACAAGGGCTATCAATAGATTCAAATGCAATGTGATTCACTCTAGTCTTGATTGTTGGAAGTATGACTTCTGCAATAGAGTGATAAATGTATGGAACACTCTACCTGATCCTGTTGTTAGTCTGTCTAATCCTCATGGCTTTTGCCTTGGACTGTCTACCATGGACCTTTCATGTTTCTTAAGAGATCCCTAAGCTGGCATGCATAAGTGCACCAGCATGCCTACTGTCCCTGTCCTACTGTCCCCCATTTATATGAGCTGAGAGTGGTGCAGTGGTTAGTGTGCAGTACTGCAGGCTACTTCAGCTGACTGCTAGCTGCAGTTCAGCAGATTGAATCTCACCAGCTCAAGGTTGACTCAGCCTTCCATCCTTCTCAAGTGGGTAAAATGAGGATCCAGATTGTTGGGGGCAATATGCTGACTTAGTAAACCACTTAGAGAGGGTTGTAAAAGCACTATGAAGCGGTATATAAGTCTAAGTGCTATTGCTAAGTGCTATAATCATTCTATGTGTTTATGGCTATGTTCTGCCTATTTATATCCTTTTATTTGTGCCAAAAAAAATTATGAGTCTATACTGTTACTTGTTTCCTTGTAGTTGACAAATAAAGAAATTATCAAATTAATTATCAATATATCATCAGTTGTTCATTTTGTGACATCATATTAAGTCAGGAATGCCTCCCTTTCATTCCATTGGAAACTATAACAAAAAGATGGGAAAGACATCACTGTTTTAATATCTATAATATCAGAATATGATATGTTTTGTGACCCCTGCTCCTTCATTTGAAATGAGATACTTGTTTCCCTGAAAATAAGACCCAGCTGGAAAATAAGTCCTAGCATGATTGGTGAGGATACTCGTAATATATAAGCCTTACCCGTAAAATAAGCCCCAATTAAGTTCATCAAGCCAGATGGATACATTTAGTACCACATTTTCCTAAAAATAAGACCTAACCAGAAAATAAGCCCCAATGCATCTTTTGGAGCAAAAATTAATATAAGATCCAGTCTTATTTTGGGGAAAACACAGGTACTACTGCAGCTATTTTTCTTCCTTGACCTGTCTGATATGTAGATTCCATATGCAAAGTCAACAGATTTTAAGAGGTAACAGAACGTGGGTTTTTAAAAGTTATAATTAAATAAATACAGTACCTTCTGCTGAGTCTTATGCAGTTTCAACAATTTGTGATGACTATAAACAAAGGTCCTAATTTGTCACCTTGTATTTCACTACAGGGACTCATGAAACAGATGATATTAATTGACTCTTACAGCTCATTAGCAGCAAAAGCACCATAGCTTTAAAATTTGTGAGCTAACCGATGCTTCGCTACATAAAGCATAGACATTCATATTAGGGCAATATCTCTATTAAGCCAAGCAAAAGTCACAGAATAATGGATAATATCCAAGTCTTCATCGAGCTAAATGATAAACAAAGCCAGGCAAAGGTCACAGAGAAGATGAAAAAATGTCTGATATTGAAATTACGAAATAATATTTAGTTACACTTTTCTGATGAAAAATCTAAGGAGGCCATATATATTTAAATTAAGTTCTTGTAGACTCTGTTAGTTTCAGGTTATATGGTATCTTGGAGATATGTGGGATAAAGAAACAAATAATGACTTCCATCATGCTTCTGAAACGAATTGTAAGTGTAATCTAGTTCTAATCCTGTTTTATAGAGGTACATAAAACAGGGTATGAAGAAAGTTGACAGGGAGAATGCTTCCTTTTACACTCAACATGCAAGGTCCAGAATTCTTCCAAAGAAACTGAGTGGAGAGAGATTTTGCAACAAACAGAAGCACCTAATTAATAGGATTCTTTAGTACAAATTGTGGTGATGGCCACTTAGTTGTATGGCTTTAAAGGGGAGTGGATAAATTCATGCAGGACAAATCTAATGGGAACTGTTGTCCTTGAAATCCAGAGTTATCTCCAAGTTGCAAGAGAAAATTTTTGGAGCAAAGCAAGATTTGGTCCCCTGCTGGTTTGCATCTCAGAGCTATTGAGCTGGCCTGGGTAAGAACCAATGTGGTAGGAATATTTCTATGAAAATAGATCACACTTAAGAGATATGTCAGTCCTGTCTCCTTTTTATTTACTAGATCAAGTCCACACCCCCTATTTTACTACAGTATCAGTAGTATTAAGGGTAACTTATCAGTAAGCAATTTTTAGATGCCTTGTGTACTTAAAAGAAGCTGATTACTTATTTTTTAGTTAGTAATATTTTTATTCTATTTTCATTTTCATTAGTTCTTCCTATTTAGGCTTCACAGATCTGTATACCATTGTTTATTTTTAATTCTCATCATTTGAGGATTGGAAGTTATGTCATTTTTATTATTACTAAGGTCATGGGTCCTTTCTATATATAAAAAAAAGAGTTTAAAAGATTTAAGAGATTCAGCTCTGATCCCATAAATGATTCTAAACATAAGAATCACAACTGCTTAACCAAAGTCATAAAGTTAATATTTTCTTTTTATAATCTAGCTTGTCAGCTATAAATTGGCCATTCCGTTCAGGGGTGGGTTCTATACAGGGGTGAAATCCAGAAGGTTCTGACAGGTTCTGGAGAACTGGTAGCAGAAATTTTGAGCAGTTCGGAGAACTGGGAAATATTACCTCTGGCTGGCCCCAGAGTGGGGTGAGAGTGGAGATTTTGCAATATCCTTCCTGTGGAGTGGGGTGGGAATGGAAATTTCCCCTGGAAGGGGGGTAAGAATGAAGATTTTGCAGTATCCTTCCCCTACCATGCCCACCAAGCCACGCCCACAGAACCGGTAGTAACTAAATTTAGATTTCACCCCTGACCCTTCCCTTAATTGGATTTCCACCCTAAATCTTCCCCATACTGGATTGCCATTCTACCCTAACCCTAACCCTAACCCTAACCTAAACCGGATTTCTAACCCTAACTTGATTTCTATTTCTATCCATAAGGATTAGAATCACTAGTGGCCTCTTAAGCATAATGAGGCTCTACAAAGCTACTAGTGACATTTTGATTTTCCGAGTTCATGGATGCCTAAACCTAATCCTAAATGTGTTTTGATCCATGCTACTGTACTTTTTATAATGAAGCAAAAATAAGTATGATTAGAAATGACAAACTTTTTATACTCCAAATTTACAGTAGGCTAACCCTAACCTTTTATACTTTTCGAGAAAAGTATAAATGGAATTAGAATTGTTAGTGGCTTTTTAAGCATATTAAGGCTTCCGAAACTACTGTTTTAGGGGTGTTCTGAGTTCATGAATGTCTAACCCCAAACCAAAGCGCACCTTCATCCCAGTAAGATTTTATTGTATGTTTTATAATGAAGTGAAAATAACAGGGATTGGAAATATGAGGCAAGAGGCTTGTTTATGCTTAAAACAAGTCTCTAAATCAGCTCATTATGGTTTTACACTCCAAGTTCACAGTGGATCAACCCAACCTTTTCTGGATCCCATCACTAATGTTAATCCTAACAGTAACCAGGACATTAACCCTAACTCTAATGCAACACATAACCCTAATGCTAACCCTAACCCAAACTCTAAACACAAAGTGTAACCCTAACCTTAATCCTAATCCATACTCTAATCCAAACCCTAAATCCAAATCCAATTGCTATGCCAAACTCTAAGCCTAACTTGATTTCTAACCTTAACCCTGACTGGATTTCCATCCCAATGGGGATTTTCCATATAATTTATGAGGAAACTAAGATAATAGGGATTCAAATTGTGAGAGGTCTCTTCAGCACAACGAGGCTCTCCAAATCAGCATTGATTCCTGGCAATTGCCTGAACTAGTCCTTGAAGTTTTCTTGGCAAGATTTTGCAATAGTTTGCTTTGGCCTCCTTTCTAGGAGAGGGCTGTGAGGAAACCTGAATGACCAGTAACAGATCCAAGGTTGTCCAACTGGCTTTGTGTCAAAGGTATGACTAGAACAGAATTTCCAGGTTTCTAGCCTTAATTATTACAACAAACTGGCTCTATCATATTCCTTTTACCCTTTCAAAAAAAAAACAAAAACCTTAAGTTGGCAGTCATCCAAAAGTTGCCTATGGTTTTATTACAACAGAATGGTATTTTATATTTTTCAGATTTGTGTGGTGTGAAAAAAAAAATAAACATATAGCTTTTCTTTTTTTATTTGTTGAAATTAATAGAAAAATAAAACTTAATAAAATCACAATGATAAATTTAAAATTGCTTATCTATATATATAAAAAGGCAGAATTCAATACATATTCATTTGATTCCATATGCTGTTTAAAAAACAGGTCTGTTCAATATATTTGATTTCTGGTTTGTACTTGCTGCTTCCAAACCTTTGTGTTTTGTCAGTGACACATTCTCTTAAACAATGATTTATATACCAGTACATGTCATGATTGATAGGTTAGCAATTTATCTCACAAAGTAACCCTGTCAGAAGGCACTTTCTAAAGTAACAAAATAATTGACAAATATACACAGCCAACAGTATATTCAATTATGTCTGGGATCACTTAACATTCATATCTATGGAGCTAGTAGGGTCACATGCTGAGCAGGAGGAGGAAAAGGGAAAAACAACAGTGCTGAAAATCTGTTAACTTTATTACCAATTATTGTGGTCCCAAATTACCTATAACAACTTCAAAAAAAATTTTTGACACAATTTTTTCTTGACACAAGAAATCCCTCCCCGTTCTACTCTTTACTGAATGCAATAACTGCAATAAACATTTACTGAACTGTGTAAAAAACAAAAGCACTTTGAAAGTTGCAAGATTCAGAATGTTACACAGATGAGACATCCCACCCAGATAAAAATATTTCTGTTTGCACTGAAACATTTTGGAAATGACAGGAACAGCATGAGATCTAGTGGCTATACAGGTAGTCCTCGACTTGTGACCACAATTGAGCCCAAAATTTCTGTTGCTAAGCAAAACATTTGTTAAGTGAGTTTTGTCCCATTTTATGACCTTTCTTGTCCCAATTGTTAAGTCAATCACTGCAGTTAAGTAACATGGTTGGTAAGTGAATCCAGGTTTTCCCATCAAGTTTGCTTGTCAGAAAGTCTCAAAAGGCAATGACATGACTCTGGGACACGACAACTGTCACAAATATGAGTCAGTTGCCAAGCGTCTGAATTTTGATCATGTGACCATGGGAATGCTGCAATGGTGCAATTGTGAAAAATAGTCCTGTCACATTTTTCAGTGCTGTTGTACCTTTGAACGGTCACTAAATGAACCATTGTAAATTGAGGACTACCTGTAGGAACATAGCTCATCAGCAGCCTGAAAAAGATATTCTTTGGCATACAAGTTGAAATGAGTGGCAGTCCTAGATTGTATTAAGATACAAAGAAATATGCACAGGTAGTCCTCAACTTATGACATTTGGGACCAGAACTTTTGTTGCTAAGCAATGTGGTCATTTGAGTCACACCAAATTTCACAACCTTTTTTTTTTTTTTTTGCTATAATCATTAAGAAAATATTTAAGCAATGGTGATCATGTGACCACAGAATGCGGCAACCATTACAAATCCAAACCAGTAGGCAAGCACCCAAATTTTGATCCCGTGACTAGGGAAGCTGCAACGCTTTCTAAGTGCAAAGTATTAAGTCATTTTTTCAGTGCCATTGAACCTGAAACCATTACCAAACAAATGGTCATAAATTGAGAATTATCTGTAAAGCCTTGGTACTGCTAGAACTGCATATGCAGAGTGGGTAAAGAGAGGAAACATGGGCACTTTACCAAGATAAAAATGAGAGGAATCCAAGTTTTTAAAGTTAAAGGGTAACAAAGTATGAAATAATAAAAAATTGAACCATGAAGAACAGAATTCAGGATTCCTTGCAAATGAGCAATCAGGGGCCTCTGAAATGAAAGACACAAGACTTCCAATTCATGATGCTCATGCAGCGAACATATATTTGGGGTGGTCTTTCCCGATGCATTTAGTTACATATATTCAATGTGAGCTTTTTCCTACAGATAAATAAGATTCAAATGTTCTACACAATCCCTAGAAACTTATACTCATTAGTGCATTTGTAAAATAATCAAAGTGCAATCCACTGAATTTTCCACTTCATTCTCCGTACACATAGTGTACACATTTTCAGACTAGACTTGTCGATTAAATGCACATCCCATTTTCCAACATTTACCAATCCAATTAACATTTAATTAAAAGAATTTTTGTTGCATTTTACATAAAAACATGTATCAAAATGAAAAATATAAGCAGGAAAAAAAACATAACTTGGTATTAAGCTTCTGGTGTTTTGTTTTGTTTTTCCAAGCATATAAATGTCCTCGGACAAGCAAATCCCTATATTGACAGAGATGCTATGAAAGCTGCAACAACAGGAACATGTTAGGAATGCTAGTTACATCCTAATACACATATCTGCATATATACACATACACTTTATAGCAGCTTATAAGCCAAGTATACAGACACAAATACATGTGCACAGTTTATCCTCATTATTTGCAGATTTCCTGTTTACAATTTTACCTACGCACTGAAATGTATATGCAAATGCCAAATACTCATGGCAGTTTTGCAGTCATTTGGAGACAGGCTCAGAGTAGTGAAAATGTGAGTCACTTGACATTCATGTTCCCACTGAGGCTGATAAAGTGGTACTTTGTCTTTTTATTTCATTTCCCATACTATAAAAGTACTTTGCATTTCCCCTAGGAGCAATGGTTCAATAGTTAGTAAATCAGCATTTATTATTTTTAGAATGTAACTTCTGTGAATAACAAGAATTGACTGCACATAGATGTATATGTACATACAGACACACATACATACAGTGTACAGTGTACATACAGATAGTCCTTGACTTACAACCATTTATTCAGCAACCATTCAAAGTTACAACAGCAGTGAATAAAAGGACGTGAACCATACCCGAAGATACAGGTATTGCACTGCCCTTGTGGACACCTGGCAGCCTATCCATACTTATGACTGCAGGGGCATTGCAACTGCAACTACCAACCTATCTCCCTCTAATTGGTACTTTCTACAGGGTAACTGCTTTGTACACCACTGTGTATTCAGCCCTTTGTGTATGAGGGGTGGCTGTTTTGTGCTGTGCTCTTGCAACTTCCCAGGCATTTTGCAGTTGTGGCTTCCAGGGGTGGCTACAGCTTCTTTCTCTGGCCTTGCATTGCCCTGCAGCAACACCCAATTCACCCACTGCCTCTTCATAGCCTTCTAGGGCCTCTGTTACCCCAAGCTTCTTATGAGCTAACACCTAACCATCCATGAGATTGCTTAATGACCACAACTGGGAGTGCTACAATTACAGTGGTTAACTGAAGCAGTCACATAACCTATCACTTGACAACCACTCTGTTTGACATTCTAGTCCCAGTCGAGCCTACCTGGACATCTACACAAAGACCCAAATTCATCACATTTCTTCCCAAGCAAATTAAAGAAGCATTTAATCAAATGAAAGGCTGCTTTGTTAACAGCGAAGTTGCATCAAAAGAACTTTTGTGAAAATAAAGGTTTGTTCCAGGTTCAGATGCCTCTCTTTAAGATCAAAGCTTTCTATTCTATACTGTACTATAAAATAGTGAAATAAGCCCTATAAATATCTAGGAATTCTCAGTTGAAGGCAGAAGAAATGAAGTTATGCTTTCATTCCCACTGAAATTAATAGCATAATTCAGTCACAGAGGGCTTGAATCCTATTTTAAAGGGATTAAAAAGGGCTTCAAATGAATCCAGCTAATGTTTCAAATGACCAATTAAAAGCCTCTAGGACAACAATTCAGACAGTAAAATTACTGATACCATTTCTACTTTTCCATTGGAAATCTTTCACTACAAAAATATCCAGCATGGGCATTAATTAAATAAATAGCAATCATTAGAAATATTTAGAAACATTTAGGAAACAAACTGTTGTCTGCAGTTTGATGGTACTAACAACAACATGAAACAGACTGCACTTTGTTTGTCAAGGTACTTTTTTTGAAAAAACAAAAATAATGTTACTTTTAGAGAATCACTAATCATTTTAATGTAATGCTAACGGAATAACAATCCTAAAGAGCAGAGCAGTCTTCTCTATTAAAAAGAAACATGCAAATATCAGTTCAGTTTATATAACTGCAGTGAAAATAAAGGGAAATATTTAATGACCATTAGTCATACTGTTGACATTTGCTCTGTGAAAGAAATTGTCATCTTTAAACTTCTGGTGTTCTGGCAAATCTAGTAGATTCTTAGCTTCGTCAATGTCATGTTGAATAGCAGCTATAAGTGCATCTGTAGAGGAAAAAATAAAACATTAACTACTTCTAAAGCAGGGGTGGGCATTTGATTTTCTCAAGGGGCCACATGACAAACTGGGATTGCTGTGGAAGGTCACAGTGCTGCCCAATGATGCCACTGCCCAATGATGCCACTGCCCAACCCCCAAGGCTGCCGCTGCCACCCACATTGCCGCAGTCCTACCCCAACATTGTTATTGTCTCACCCGACACGGGCCAGACTTGAATCACCTGTGAATCTGATGTGGCCTGCAGGCATAAAATTCCAAAGTATATAATATTGCTATATGCCTGATTCAAGATGAAATATTTAAAGCATCTGCCGTCTACAAGTTTCTTTCATACCACCTAAACCCATGATTGCAAACTTATGGCACATGTGCCAAGGTGGCACATAGCACCCTCCAATGGCACACGAGCTGTTGTTCCAGTCCAGCTTTGCTGCGCAAGTGCGCGCGCCTCCCGCCGGCCAACTGGTCTTTGGGTCCCTGCCGCACATGTGTGGGGAGGCAGGGGGCACGCACATGCACAGGTCTGGAAAAGGTTAGCCATCACTGACCTAAACTGAGTGAGTTATAGTCTGAGAGTGCCTCTATGTATGTTGCTTTTTCTATGAAGAAAAGGTGGGAATTGAGGAAATAGTTAAAAGAATATAAAACAATGTAGCTTTCAACTGTCATTTGCGTAACTCATACCTTGCCAAAAAGGAAGTAGAAACAGAGCAAGAAAAAAGTCAAGTCTTATTCATATAATGTCAAAACACAACGTTACTGAATTATAAACACAATTTATATATTTTCTCCAGGAAGTCAAGATGGATTTTGTAGCACATCAACAACCTTGTGAAGTAGATTGGGCTGAGAGATGTAAGCTTCCAGCATTACATTGCCAGTAGACTGGAGCTAGTACAATGCAATTATCACTCAAACTGAGATTCATCAGTTGGGTAGTGCTTTTTACACCCAGATAATTGCAATTGTCCATACTTTTCTGCTTCTATGTAATGTGCACCATAAGCAAATGTTGCAAATGTAAATTTTCTTCAGGAAGAAAATGTTTCTGATCTACAATTTCACCCAAACCAATACAATTATAAATGTTCTTTCATATTCTTTGCCTCAGCAATCTAAATTTTAAGAACTCCTGTTGTATAGTAATGATACTAAATACCCGTTCTTATTAGTAGGCATTATCATATGTCAAACAAATACTCAAATACTCAAGACTTACCTAAAGAATCAAAATTCTGTTCTGGTCTTATATAACCAACAATGATTATGCTGAGTACTTCTCCATAAAAGTCTTCCTTGAAGGTGTGAATGACGTGTGTTTCCTAAAAAAAAACAACACCCAATTTCACAGCATGTTTGTTTACATATTAAAACACTGAAATAAAGACATACTTATTTTGAGAATATGAGTAAAACCAAAACAACTATTGATTTCTATACAGAATACAGATAGTTCTTGCTTAATGACTATTCAGCCATCATTCCAGGTTAGGACAGCACTGAACATATTTTATGGCTGGTCCTCAAAGTTCTTGCTGTTGCGTGCAATCCTGTGGTTACGTAATCAAAATCTGGATGCTTTGTAGCCTGCCCACATTTTGCAGGAGACTTTACAAGGGGCAGATTAAGGCAAGAACAAGCAGAGTATGTGAATAGGTTCTGACAGTGCTGGGCTTGCCTCCAACCCATTGCTGGCCCTGAAGGTTGGC
The DNA here is from genome assembly GCA_032468115.1 of Grayia smithii. Classification (NCBI taxonomy): domain Eukaryota; kingdom Metazoa; phylum Chordata; class Lepidosauria; order Squamata; family Grayiidae; genus Grayia; species Grayia smithii. The sequence continues at coordinate 2,724 of JANHFM010007489.1, read as the reverse complement.
TCTCCAGGACTTCTCCCAATGTGAGCTGTAGAGCATGCGCTGCACTTCCAAGAAACCCTCATCCTCCATTTTCTTTAGTTCCGCAACTACCTTGAACAGCCTCTTCCTCACAGCCTCCACCTTTGCCCAGGGAGCTACAATCCGTCTTATCTTGCCCACTGATGGGAGAACCCCATGACTCACTTCCGCACCGCAAGGCAGAGAAAGCTCCCCTGCCCTGTTGCACACATCCCAGAACTGCAACTTGCCCGCAGCAAGAAGTGAAGATAGCAAAAGTCAGCAGGGGATGACAGAAATAAACAGAAGCGTGCAGGGTGCCCCAAAGAGCAGAGATTGGGAAGGGGAGGGGGAGATAAATGGGTGAAAGGAGTTAAAACAAAGCTGAGTGCAGGAGAAATGTGAGCTCCTGGACTAACAATCACACAGCCCTTGCCTAAATATCACAACTGGAACCTCTGAAACTGCTATTGGTAAGCACTATGATCATGTGATGTTTTGCCTAACAACTGTTTTGCTTAGGAAAGGAAATTCCATTTCCAGTTAGGATCATTAAGAACTACCTGTACAGGTAGTCCTCAACTTACAACAGTTCATTTAGTGACCATTCAAAGTTACAACAGCACTGAAAGTGACTTAAGGCTGTTTTTCACACTTACAACTGTTGCAGCATCCCTGTGGTCAGGTGAGCAAATTCAGACACTTGGCAGCCAAGTCATATTTATGACAGTTGCAGTATCCCAGAGTCATGTGATCTCCTTTTGCGACCTTTTCACAAGCAAAGTCAATGGGGAAGCCAGATTCACTTAACAACCATGTTACTAACTTAACAACTGCAGTGATTCAGTTAACTGTGGCAAGAAAGGTTGTAAAAGGTGGCAAAATTCACTATTATTTCATTTAGCAACAGAAATTTTGGCTTCAATTGTGATCATAAGTCCAGGGGTACCTGATATTTGTTACAAAAATCTCAATTATACAATATGTAAAATATTAACATTCTATAGAATAAAGGAATTACTATATTCTGTATTGAATAAGATTTTGATAATGAATTCACTTTATTGAAAGTTTACTCACAGTGGTCAGGAATTAAAAATGTCATTAAACAAATCCTGGTTAATGTTTATATTAATGGTAAGTAAATGTTCCAGCAAAAACTGTCCAAAAATAAATTTCTACTGATCAGGTCCTGAGATAGTTTTAACATATTAATGCACAACATACTCACCACTGATTTCTTAACATTCTTGTAATATGGATTCCAACCTATACTCAAAACCACTTTATGCACATCTCCAGTTCCAACACAACCCCATCCATAGTATATGCCAGTAGAGATATCAGATGGGAAACTATCAACCACTTCTTCAGAAAAGTTAGCTGAAAAACAAAACATTTATATGGACCATTAAAATAAGTCATAGCACGTGCAAAAAGAGCAGGCAGAAAAGTCTTAAATCAATACATACACTTATATTAGTATTTTACTATGAGCCAGGTGAAGTTGACTATAGCTTAGGGTAATCTAAATATATCTAAAGTAAGTTACATTAATGTTTAAGTCACTCTTCAAATGCAGACATGCACACACACTCAACAAGAAGGCCAGGCTGCATTTAAACTTCCAGGAATGTTTGTTGTTTTGCAATTTGGTAATTTACATATATATTTATCTTGGTTAGAAAAAAATGGTAGTCTATAACATAATGAAGGTATGTTACCTAATAATATAACACAACCGCACCTTGTAACATGACTTGTGTTACATTAGCTCTTTTAAAGCAAGAGGAGTGGAAAGTTCAGGAATGTGCCCGTGTTCATCATATAACTGCATGTAAGTATTTAACAAAAAAAACATTACCATTCAGGACTGTCTACTGAGAACTAGGAAGGATTGTTAAAAACCTACGTACTACTACCTCTTTCCATTAGATGTAGAAGCCAGATTCTAAACAACTACAAAATATCCCTTATGGAAACGGTTTTAATCCAAACAGTTGGGGAGACTCTCTTGCTTGGGGAGGAATTTAGGCAAGGTAATTGGGGCAACGGAATACCAGAAAATATGAGGGTTGTAAGTTACATTGGGAACCCACAATATCTCTTCTTAGTCTAGGACAAATTAGACCAGTTTGGTGTAGCGATTAAGGTGCCGGCCTAGAAACCAGGGTTCTAGTCTCGCTTTAAGAAAAAGGGCAGTGGATCTCTTTCAGCCCAACCCACTTCACAGGGTTGTTGTAAGGAAAGAGGAGGAGGAGGGGGCGGAGTTCAACTTTGAGTTAGATAGTCCTCGACTTACGACCACAACCGAGCCCAAAATTTATGTTGTTAAGTGAGACATTTGTTGCCCCATTTCTTGCCACAGTTAAGTGAGTCACTGCAGTTAATCAGTTAGTAAGCTGGTTGTTAAGTGAATCCGGCTTCCCTGCTGACTTTGCCCCTCAAGAGTGTTGCAAAAGGGGATCATATGACCCCTTGGATGTTGCAACAGTCATAAGTATGAACCAGTTGCCAAGCAACTAAATTTTGATCACGTGATCACGTGGACGCTGCAAAGGTCATTTCTGCGAAAAACAGCCATGTCATGCTTTTTTCAGTCCAGTTATAACTTTGAACGGCCACTACGTGAACTGTTGTTAAGTCGAGGACTACCCGTGTTTATAAAGTTATAACTACGGGATAGAAATCAAATAATATATAAAGTCGTTTTGTACTCTGGCCCAA
>JANHFM010007486.1:7176-27775 GCA_032468115.1 Grayia smithii | reverse complement strand
GTGGCGCCCAGGGCAAGGGCATTCTCTGTGGGCGCACCGACCCTCTGGAATGGGTTACCCACCGACCTCCGGACAGCCCCTGACCTCCACTCCTTCCGCCGGGACCTGAAGACGTGGCTGTTCCAACAGATTGGCTGACGTGATTCGGGTTCTTAATTTTATCTACTTTTAAATTGTTTTTAATATTAATTTAAATTATTCTTGACTGTATATTGCTTTTTTAATCTTTGTGAGCCGCCCCGAGTCTTTTGGGAAGAAGGGCGGCATACAAATTAAATAAATAAATTAATAATAATAATAATAATAATAATATTCTAGTACAGAATTTTAAGAAAACAATATATAACCAGAGGACATTTCCGGTATCTCAATCCGCCCCCCCCCTTTTTTTAATAATTCCAGTTGCATTACATTTTACAAACTCTGTTCTTGTCATTTCTTCTTACTTTCAAAGTATTCTACTGCTTAGTACAAACAACTCCTATTTATTACACGTACTACCAATCTGCTGGCTGCCAAATTTGCTGCTGTCCATCTATAAAAGAATATACAATTTTTAAAGGTGATGTCCTGTCTTTTGAGATTCATCTATCAAAGTCTAGTTACTACAGCCATCAATGTCTTAGGAATGCATTCATCTGTCATTTTCATTCATCTTCTTCCAAAGTAGTTGGTTGCATACATTACTCAGGTTGGTACCTTTAATACACCTTGAATGTAAGATTTGATTTAAATCTTGGTAGTTTATGGGGAAAATGGAAATCTGAATCTCTCTTAACAAATTTTTATTTTTAAATTTTCCTAATAGGATATGTATACTATTAAACTGGAGGAAGGATTCTCTCTCTATCTGAACATTCTGAAAAATCCTAAAACCAAGCAGTTTTACAGAGCTTTTGTTTTTTAAGATAATGAGTGGGGGAAGAGCACCAGGTAGCTGTGGTTATTACTGTATTTTGGTGTTGATATTTTACTATATTGCCCTATTGCTGATTGATTTAAAAGAAGAATTTTAAACTATTGCAGGAGAGCCAGTAGGCACCAATCTAGAACCCAGGATACAGTGAACTCTAGTCCTACCTTAGACACAAGCCAGCTAGGTCAACTGCTCTCTCTCAGCCCTAGGAAGAAGGCAATGACAAATGACTTCTGAAAACTTCTGAAAACAAGAAAGCTGCAAGGACTTATCCAGGCAGTTGCCAGAATTCAACATTGACTTGAAGGCACACATACATGACCAAACCATACATCCTTAGAGTGTAGCTATCTATAAACAGGCAGGACAGAAGGCTAAGATCAAGTTTAAATTAAATATAGCCAATAAATCAATAAAACATTATAACTATACAGCTATATAACAGCCAAGTTTTGATGTCATACATCAAATCCATTTGGTAATTTGATTTGCCCTCAGATTGAAACTTCATATTATAGAATGCATACTTTGCCTGGAGAAGGTCCTGAGTTCAATTCCCATAATTTCCAGATGTGGTTGGGGAAAAAAACCATTTGAACTGCCACCATCAATTAATAAAGTACAGTTTTCTATGATTCTAAATGAAGAATTGCTATGTCCCATTCTCCATACATAGTTTAATAAAGGACTTCAACAAAGAAAGAAACACCAAGAGGAGAGGTCAAAAATTAAATCCCAGGAAAGACTCACCACTAGGAAAAGGATAGGGAACATAACAGGGATGAAATTCTGGAGAACCGGTAGGGGAAATTTTGAGCAGTTTGGAAAACCGGTAGTGGAATTTTGAGTAGTCTGGAGAACTGGCAAATACCACCTTTGGCTGGCCCCAGAGTGAAGTGAGAATGGAGATTTTGCAATATCCTTCCCCCAGAGTGGAGAGAGAATGGGGATTTTGTAGTATCCTTCCCCCGGAGTGGAGAGAGAATGGGGATTTTGCAATATCCTTCCCCCGGAGTGGAGAGAGAATGGGGATTTTGTAGTATCCTTTCCCTGGAGTGAGGTGGGAGTGGAGATTTTGCAGTATCCTTCCCCTGCCATTCCCACTAAGCCACACCCACCAAGCCACACCCACAGAACCAGTAGTAAAATATTTTCGATTTCACCACTGGAACAGGATCTGACTACTCAGGGCAATCAAAACCCAGAATTACTCCTGTAACACTTAAGTGTTTTGTCAAGCCTTGAATAACTGCTCTGTAATAAGAACTCTTTCAGCAGAGTTCTCCAGTGCTTTGTCAGGCCTAGCCCTGAGAAGGGTCCCCAACATGTATCCCCCTTAAAGCATGGTATACTTGTCCGCATAAAAGAATGATAAGCAGCAGGCAGTGTGCAAGTGGGGAATCACTTGTGTGAGTGAGCAGGCAGGTAGCAGGCAGGTGGATGCAATAGCCTTCTTGATTCCACTACAGTTCTTCTTAAATCCAGTTAGGCATTTTAGCATGCTAGAGAGAAGATTAAATGGTTGGCGGATAGTCATTCAACATCAGAAGGGATTTTATAGAGATGATAAAGCAAATTGGTTTTCAGCTACTTCAAAGATAAGGCAGATTAAAATAATAGGACAAAGGATCCCAATCACATTAATGCTTAGAAAATTTCTTGCATTATTCCCTACCAGTTCTTATTCAATTGGATGAAAGAGAATTCTCTCTAGAAAATCTTTCTAAGGAAAAGAGGATTTCAGAGGCATTCTCATGAGTGACATTTGGCATGCCCGCATTTATTTTATGAAAAAGTGGCCTAGGAAAGTGACTTTTGTTGCATCATCACTTCTTTTCCAATCTTCCTAACTTTCCATTTTCCCATTAAATCCAAGGAAGGAGCATCTGTCTATAGGTTTATTCAGTAGGGGTGCTATTGTTGTTATGAACGGGGAATTGAACCCTTTAGATATGTTTGCCAATTTCTTCTTCCTCTGGAAAAACTAAAAGAAATCACCGTTTCCCCCCTCCCACAAACAGTGTAGATGTGTTCAGCTCCATAGTAATTATTGGAAGAACTTCCTCATTGTTTAAATTATATGGGAATTTCTGTTTGGCTAGTGGTTTTAACTAGAGAATGTATGTTACTTTTCTGGTATGCTATATTAATGATACAGGGACGCAGTGCTCAGTGGCTAAGACGTTGAGCTTGTCAATCGAAAGTTCAGCAGTTCAAATCCCTAGTGCCACGTAATGGGGTGAGCTCCCATTACTTATCCCAGCTTCTGCCAACCTGGCAATTCAAAAGCAAGTAGAAAAATAGGCACTACCTTTGGTGGGAAGCTAACAGTGTTCCGTGTGCCTTTGGCATTTAGTCATTCCGGCCACATGACCATGGAGACGTCTTCAGACAGCGCTGGCTCTTTGGCTTTGAAACAGAGAAGAGCACTGCCCCCTAGAGTTGGGAATGACTAGCACATATGCGCAAGGGGAACCTTTACCTTTTATATTAATGATTTAGGATCTGGAGGTTCATCATATGCCTCTGTGTTTGAAGCTATCTCAAATGATTTAAGAAAGCTGAATTGTTTTTAAGTAGGTTTATCAATAATTTTACCTGCAAATGAAAAAAAAACAATAAAGAAAATGTATAAACCAGATGACAGGGAGAAAAGCTGAAGAGCAAAATGGGACGGAAACCAAATGGTTAAAGAAAGAGAACATTCACTTTTAAAAAATCATAGATATCAACACTTTTGTGTCCAAGTACTGACACAGAGTCTGCTCCTGGCTGCTTTATGTTAATGTGAACTCTGTGAAGTGGAGACAATGGCACAATTGAACTGCAAGCACCTAGAAAAAATGATGAGATGATCAGAAAATATGAGAACTGAGTCAATTTGCAAAGTCACAGATAAGGAATTTAAAGGCATAAAAGAAAGTGGTATAGTTTTAAATTATTATTAGTGTTTATTCTGGAGTTGTACCGTCTTGTTAAACTGGAGCTTTTGATCTATGGGCCTGATAATATGTAGGAGCTATTAGCTTTAATGTGTGTTTACAGAGGCCATTAAAAACAAAACAAAGAATAGCATATTTGAACCAACCATCTTAATTCTCTGTTCATTTAAACACACCCACTCACATGCGTTAAAACATTGGTGAAACTTTGACACTTTTTAGCATGAAATGAATTTATTAATGTTCAATGTGAGACAGAAATGAAATTTGCTAAGCACATTGAGTTGTGCTTGAAATCGTAAGCCGCCCTGAGTCTCTGGAGAAGGGCGGGATATAAGTGAAAAAAAATATGAAACACTTAAGAATGATCTTCTGAGAGTTCTAAAAAGAGAAGTGTGTAATAATAACTACTATTCATTTCGATAAGGTCCCACTTGTCATCTTCAGGCTGGTGTCTTCGGCTTCGTGCTTGTGCGAACAAAGCCTATGCCTGCCCAGCTCCCATTTCCACAGCACCCGGCTATTTATCGAGGAGGGTGGCATGTGGGGTGGGGGAGAAGCAAGATGTGTGGAGTGAGATGAGGCTCGCTCCTCTTGCCGTCTCTTCTCCCCCCTTGCCAGGGAATGGGGAGACACATGATGCACATCTCACTGCCTTGCAGCTCTGTTGTGTGTCTTGCCATTGTCTGCAGGCAAACACATTTTAGGGTAAAACCAAATTGATTGAACTTGCGAGGGTTTTTTTTACCCTACAACATGTTTGCTTGCAGACAACGGCGAGACAAGCGACGGAGCTACAAGGCAGGTAAGACACATCTCACATCTCCCCAGACCCATAACTCCCCATCTGTCACCCCCAATTGCATCCAATTTGGGCAGGGGCAAGAAGCCCTGCCATGCCTGGTGAAAGAAGAGAAGAGATGGCAAGAGGAGCAAACCCTGTTTCGCTCCATGCACCTTGTTTCTCCCCCACCCTACCTGCCACCCCTGTCGATAAAGATAAATTCTGGATAGTTGCTGCTACATTACCCTTTGGGAGGGCAGCGTGAGGCACATGGGGTGCATTGCTTGGCCTCCTGCTGCAGAAGTGGCCACAATCCATGGCAAAAACAGCCAGAGTGGCACCCAGGAAGTAGCTGTTCTGTGGACAGAATTGTCTGCTGTGACTGTCACCATTACGTAAGGAGGATGCGAGGCATGTGGGGTGTGTCACTTGGCTTCTGGCTTCTTTTGCAGCTGCAATTGGCTACAAAAGTGGCCAACTTGCTGGAGGCGGCGGCCTGAACCGCACCTGCAAATCACCTGTGAATGGCAGCCCGAGTGGTTTAGCTGATTCAATTAAGGATTCCCGGGGAAGGGAAGGGCTGCCTCCACGCCCACCCCATCACTTATTTTCTGGGGAGGGCATATATTTACATCAGGCTTGGCCTTATTTTCGGGACATGTCCTATTTTTGGGGAAACACGGTATCTACCAACATTTTTGTTCATACACAAAATATATGCCTGCACACAAATACATATATGTATTTGAGGGGGGAAAGGTTGAAAATAATAGTTAAAATAGAATTTCTATATTGCACAAATCACCATGCTATGGCAACAGTAAGAACAACTTGATTTCTGACAGAGTTTAAGTAAAAGTGATAAGAACGAGTCACACATGTAGTTATTTTGTAATGGACATGTATGACCCAATCCAAAGAATAATCCACACAGTTATAACAACACAGGCAGAATAGCAACATTGACAGGAAGAATGTGAAAAGAAAAGATAAAAGGATACCACACCACTGAATAGCCAGACTATTCTAGTACAGCAACAGTGAGCAATCTGTTCTCTATCAAAGATAACATCCTTCCAAGAATCATCTGCTCTGCTCCATACTGCAGGCCAATTATGAATAGGACCATACCAAATGTTGAATCATTCCAGAGCCAAAAACTGATCCACCAAAATTTTCTCTCTTGCTGATACCCTTTCTCTTTTTGCTTTCTCCATCCAATAAACTCCAGAGACAAATCAGACTTAAAAGATGGGCCAAACAAAGGATGCAAATTAACCATATTTGCACGAGATTTGAGGAATATTCTTTGTTTTCAGAACAACTGTCGATAAACAATTGTAAACCAGAAAATTCTAAATGCTATAACTGGCAATTATGGAAACCTTCGAAATTTCTTATTCTCCCTTTTCCATTGCAATAAAGTGTACCATTAGTGTAACTATGGTTTATGAAATTAAACTATTTTCTACATTTACCCGGCACACTGAACTATAAGTTGGATTCCCACAAAATGCTAGGCTAAATTCTGGTTGGCTACTTTGTCATTCAGTATGTTGAAAACATTAAAATTGGGTTTCCAAGTAAATAAGCTTCTGCACATTACAGGGAAATACAAATAAGACTTTTATCAATAGTGCACATAACTACTCAGAAATTAAAACACTGCTGAGCAATGAATGCTTCAGACCCAGTATTGTCAACACTTACTAGACTTTCCAAAGTCAGTATTTTACTCAATTCCAATTCAAGATATCAAAGTTCAGCCTTGGGTTTCCTCCAGAGCAATTATAGCAACAAACATACAGAAACCACTACTCATTTCAACTTAACTGTCCTAAATTTGCTTAAGTTATGAAGGAAATTTTTCCATTCAAAACTGTCTTCCCAACTTACTAATCAAGAACATGAGCATAGATATTATAAAATTAATATTCAGCCTATTAATTAATTAATAGACAGAAAGAGAAAAGGTCATTTTGTAGCTATAACAAATAAATTATGCTAATAAGAACAATTTTAAGTTTTCATGAGAATACCTAGAAAGAGAAAGGTATTAATGAAATAAGTACCCTATATCTACTCATCTTAAATCATTAGAATAATGAAAAAGGGTACTTTTAAGAGTTAAAAGCCTTTTAAAATACAATTGCATTATTCTTATAGATTTAAAATTTAATAGTCTTCTGTTAAATTTTAACAGACTACATGGTAGTCTTCTTCCATGTTTATTTTATTACTAGATTTCCCCCCTATTTTACTGCAGCATATTCTTACTATGATAAAGAGTATGTAAAGAATTGAAGAACTGGCAATTTTCAAGTTTGCCCAATTATAGAGATTTAAATTATTTTTTGTATTTCAATAACTTTCAGTATCCAAAGCTGTTTTAAATAGCCACATTGTTTTTAAGAACAATGGAAGCTTTCTTTATAAGGACCTCGCTCCTAAAAAGGTTCAAAACAGTAGTGGGATTCAAATAATTTAACAACCAGTTCTCTGCGATAATGAACAGCTGGGTTGGTGTGGCCATGGTGGGCGTGGCCAGGAGGTGTGACAGGCAGCATTCGGCCTCCTGCACCCTGGGAGCAAAAACGGACCACGGGGTGTGCTGCCCCCTCAAGGCCTGATTTGGCCTAGTAGGCTTCCCTGCAGCCTCCTGGGAGCAAAAACGGGCCATGAGGAGTCGCACTGAACCCCTGTGCCTTGTTTTGGGCCTAGTAGGCCACCCTGCAGCCTCCTGGGAGCAAGAGGCCACGGGGGAGCTGCACCGCACCCCCCCGTGCCTCATTTTGGGCCTAGTAGGTCTCCCCTGCACTTACCTGGGAGCCAAAATGGGGTGCATGGGGACTCCTGGAAAGGGCGGGGAGGAGCCAGCCAGCAATTTAAAAACTGGTTTTCCCAAACCAGCCTGAACCGGCTGAAACTACCATTGGTTAAAGATAATGGTACATTCCAAAATCTCTGTGTGAGGAACAGAGAAAGCTATCCATAACAGAGATCCCTTCTGTAAGTATATTTATCCCTACTCCATATATATCTAACCCACACAAGTTTATCTAGCAGATAAAGTCTCCATTTACAATACATCTCCTTTACTGTTTGCATTGCGCACTGCATTGCAGTGCATCTGCACACCCGGCCAAGTAATTGAATACTACTAATAATGCACTATGACAGAGCACAAGTTGTATTCTTAGGTTTATCCTGTTTTGAAAATTTATTTTTAATCAGCATTAAGCACTCCTGTCAGGGTGAATGCTTTCCAGTGTCCTGGTGAAGCAATTAAGTAAGCTTGTAATATCTCCATTGTAAAGGGAGGTCAGGCAGAGCTGTTAATCCAAAGAGAATGGAAAGCTAATGAACAGCAGAGCTAATGAACCACAGGTGGATCTCATGTAAGATAGCATACTTGGCTTGTAGTACAATGCACCAAATATGCACTAACACATTTCAGAGACGACGTTTGAAGTTGTTGCTCCACAGCTGAAATGTTGAAGACCAGAAAGAGAATAACAAAATGAATAAAAGCGTTGGAAGGGACTTTGTAGGTCTTCTAGTCCAACCCTCTGCTTAAGCAAATGGCAATCTATTTTTGAAAGGGTTCAGTGATGAAGGACCCACAACTTTCCAAGGTAAGCAATTCCACTGATTAATCATTCTCACTATCAGGAAATTTCTCCTTAATTTTAAGTTGGATTTCTTTGATCATCTTCCATCTGTTACTTCTTGTCCAACCCTCAGGTGCTTTGGAGAATGTCTTGCTGTCCTCTGTGACAGCAAGAAAAAGAGAAACAAAAAAGAAGAAGAAAGAATTAAGTTCTTACAGTCAGGAGAGTTGAATAGAAGACACATTAAGATGCCACTGTGGAAATTGCATGATTCTTTTGAAAAATGAATTATGTGTCCCCTTGATTTGATGTTTATACTTATCAAAGTATGTACATAAAGCAGTCCTGAAATGTGAGTTATTTTAATAAGATTTAAATTAATCCATGCTCTAAGGAGAACAACTAACAACCAGATGACTGCAAGAAATATAAATCCTGCCATTCTCCACTGTTCAGTCAGAACTGAAGGTTTTTGGATGAGAAGCAAAATGTCTTCAAGGAAAAACAAAGAAAGTTCAGTTGCCCTTTGAAAAAGCAACCTTGATCTGGATGACTGAGAATCTCCATAGAGATTCCTTGCTCTACAGTAGGGGTGAAATCCAGCAGGTTCTGACAGGTTCTGGAGAACTGGTAGTGGAAATTTTGAGTAGTTTGGAGAACTGGCAAATACCACCTCTGTCTGGCCCCAGGAGTGGGGAGGAAATGGGTATTTTGCAGTATCCTTCCCCTGGAGTGGGGAGGGAATGGGGATTTTGCAGTATCCTTCCTCTGCCATACCCACCAAGCCATGCCCACCATGCCACACCATGCCCACCAAGCCACACCCACAGAACCGGTAGTAAAAAAAATTGGATTTCACCACTGCCTCAGATGCCACCCTTGAAAGAGCAGTAGGGTTTAAAATGTCTGTTTCGCTTTGTAGCAATGTAGCATGTTGCCTTCCTTTTGATTATCTGTTTAAATTAAACATGTTTAAAGAAAAACCAGGTAGGATCAGTGGTGGGATTCAGACAGTTCGGGCTGGTTTGGGTGAACTGGTTGTTAAATTGCTGGCTGGCCCCACCCTTTCCTGCCCCACCCCTTCGAGGAGTCCCTATGCACCCTATTTTGGTTCCCAGGTAAGTGCAGGGAGGCCTACTAGGCCCAAAGCAGGGCATGGGGGGTGGTGCAGTACAGCCCCCCCCATGGCCCACTTTTGCTCCCAAGGGGTGCAGGAGGCTGAGTGCTGCCTATCACATCAGGGGTGGGTTCTATTTACCTTTACTACTGGTTCTGATTATGCACATGCTTTGTGTGTGGCCGGCATGCGCAGAGTGTGCGTTTGGCATGTGTGTGCGCTTCATGCGTGCGCACACTGAACAGCCGCTCCGTGCATGTGCAGTAGTTTTTCTTTTGGAAAAAAGCCACAAAAAAAGCACTCTGCGCATGCGTGGAGCGCGCAGAGTGCAGGGAAAGGTAAGTACGGGCATGCATGTGGAGCCGGCTCCCGGTCGCACAGAACCGGTTTGGTGATGTCACAGCGTCACTGCTACCGGATCGCACAAACCGGGCTGAACCAGGAGCAACCCACTACTGTATCACATCCCCTGGCCACGCTCACCATGACCACGCCCACCAAGCTGGTCATTAGAGCAGAGAACCAGTTATTAAATTATTTGACTTCCACCACTGGGTAGGAGGTGGCACCTGGGGCTGGGTGCCAAAGCAGCAGACAGAGATTGGAGCCCACCAGAACTAAGTTGGAGACCTGAAGACCAAAATAAGCCATAAATCAAATAGTATCCTTAGAGGAACCGCTCAGTTCATGCTATGCAGTGTGAGATATTTCTTAGTGAAGAAGCAATTTCTTTGAAAAGGAATGGAAGAATGAAAAAGTGCATTCGTGTAGTCTCTGAAACCATCAATCGTCATCCATTTTTATGACAATGACTAAAATTAGTCCAATTTTTCTTTTTGCCCATGTGAATGTTAGAAGGTGATAAAAGCGGAGCAAACTCATTCCTCTGTCTCTCTTGCTCCCTTCTCTTGCCCTTCCCTGCCAAGAATGATTATTTTATTTGATTTTATTTTGAAGCAAATTTGTACCAAGCTCTTTAAGGGGAAAGTTGAAAGTTTCTTCGGTCAAAGTTCACTGCTGTTATACAATTAGATTTATTTCTGGCTACTCACTCCAGGTGTATGTGCTGCTTAGGATAAAATTGTACTAATAAAAGAAACTCAGCCAAACCACACTATTATTTAAATAAAGGGAAACAAACTTCCACTAACTTGATCTGGGATTCAAAACTAATGTCTTTTCTAATTATTTGATGGGGCAGGAGTCCAAACACAATTCCTTTAATCAAGGATGCATTGGAAGTAGTGTGGAATGCCAGTTTGGAAGGATTTTTTTTAATGGTCAGGAGTCTCTCAACCCTTCTCTTCTTGTAGGTTTTTTTTTTCTTCAAAGCAGAACTATTGAAATCAATGAACAATCATACCACCAGGCATTGGGAACACAAGAGACGGTGCATGTATCTGCCTAGACCTTCTCTTTGCTTGTTTCTTTTCCTTCTCTTATTCCTACTTGTTATTTGCTGGAGAGGAGAAAAACCCACAAGGACACGTTGGTTTCTGGGCTGGTTACCCATATTTTTTGTAGTATAAGACGCTCTGAACTATAAGACACACCTATCCTTTTTGGTGAGGAAAACAAGAAAAAGAAATCTGCCTCTCCCTCCCAGCAATTTTGCCTCATTGCAGCAAACAGCCTTTTTCATTTTCAACATAGCTTGATTAGCAGAAAAAAAATAAATCTGCTCCCAGCAATTTACCTCCTTGCAGCAAGAAGCAGAGGCCTGCACAGCAATAGGCAATGGCAATCCCTGCAGCCTGAAACAGCTGAGAGTCGGGAGGCCGATCCAACTGTGCTGAAGCTGAAACAGGCTGTTTCTTCTTGCTGCTTGCTGCAAGGTGGTAAATTGCTGGGAGGCAGAGACCAAAGGATGGGGCTAGTGGGTGGGTGGAGTTACATTTGGTGTATAAGACGCACCCAAATTTTCACCCCCTTTTAGGGGGGAAAAAGTGTGCCTTATACGCCAAAAAATACGGTATATTCTTGGACAGACAAAGGAGAAATGTCCATTGAAGCACAGAGTACCAGGGGCCAGATAAGAGGAGTGGTCCTGCAGAAAGCTAGGTAGACCCTTATTGGTTGCTGATATCCTTTAGGCTCCTCTTACTTGCAAATCAGAATCTTTGCATAGAAGATTGTTTTGCATTTTTTCAAGAAAAAGATCCTTTTCCTGCTGGATCACTTCAGCTTGTCTGAGTGATAGGTTGATACCATGACATTGTGTGGCTACATCCTCAAAAAAATGATGCATAGGCCATTCTTATGGTCTATTTTATATTCTAACCTAATTCAATATTTTGCAATGGATGGCATTCAGTCATCCATTGGAGGACCCTAAAGTCCATCAAACAAATAAACAAGAAAGGAAAATCTTGGTGTTGGTAAAAGGCTGTATGGATGAGACCATACATATCAGATCATATACAGATCATAATTTCTCCACTTGTCTGCATCACCTGTGGCTTCCTGCAGCTAGGATATCATAAGATTTTTTTCATAGCAGTCCTATTATCATTCCTAAGATTCCCCTTCTGGTGAAATTCAGAGAAACCCATCCAATCTGCGGAAATTTTCTATTTCAAAGAGACATTTATATGCAATTTTGATATTAAAAAAAACCTTTTGCAAAGAGAGGAAAGCAAAACCAGGAAACAAACAGATTTTTTTTTCTAGGCATTTTATTCACTTATAACAGAAACATTCACTTATCAGGTATCACTGAAGTGCAATTTACAGAATTTAGCAGCAAATTCACACTTGGAAATTGTTCTTTTTGTTTGTACAAATCTTACAAATGTACATCCATTCGTACCATATTGCCATTCATCCATGCTCACTATATACACTGTCTTCTCTTTGAATTCCTAGTGCAGCGCCATTCTCTCCTTTGTTCGAAATGTGGATGTACAATTGGGAAGAAGCATCATTACAAAATGTTGGGCTATTGCATGAGCTTTGCACTTTGAACTCAAATTCTGAAAGGACAAAACCAACATTTTCAGGGTTTTCCATGGAATTATCCAATACTCTCCATGGTCAAGTTAACAGTGTAAGAAACCTCTGCCATAATTCTTGTTTTCTTTGTTGAGTCTATATTGTCTTTAACTGGTGGATTGGGTGAACTGGTCACTCCTAAAACAACAAAAGTGCTTGTATAAGCAAAGAGTAAGGTAAAAACATTATCATCATTATCATCATCCAGAGCTCTTTAATAGACAACATATTTGCTAAGTAGTAGGTAGTATTAAAGGTTCCCCAAAGAACCATTATCATTACTCTGACAACAATGATTAGGAGTTTAAGAAAACGGTTTAACAGTTCTATGGGAATCTGGGTTATTAAGTAGCAAGCATGGAGTTTGTGCTGAACTGAGATTTCAGAGTAAAAAATGAACAGCCTTATTGGTCCTCAGGCCTCATGTAAGGCGGTTCACAAAACTTCCAATGGAAGTTAGCAAGAAATTCTCTTGCATGAATGAGATCTGGGATTATAGCCAGCTTGTGAGAACGGAAGGGGCAGAGGCATATCTCTGTATGCAGTGGGGCACAGGAAATGCCATGTATGATTGGCACAGGAAATGCCATGTATGATTGGGGTTTCTGTGAAACTCCGTAAGTTTGTTTCATATATGGCAGAGGAATACTGTACTGATATGGAAATTCTAAGAAAGCATTACATATTTTTTCAACTATAAAGATAACTTCGGAAAAACCACCCTGTTAGTAAAATGGCACTTTAATGTGATCTATTAGCAGCTTTAGCCCACATACTGAAACACAAAACCAAGTTGCAGGGATATATAATTTTATATAACTTTCCTCCAAGGGTTACCTTCTCATTTAGGATTCATGTATCCGTTCTCATTTTAATCTTACAACAACCCGTGAGGTAGGTTCCACTGAGCTATTGTGACAAACTCACAGTCTCCCAGGCAGAGTTTTTAGTGAGAGGGCAATATTTTCTAAGCAGCCACCCCACATACAAAGGGAGATTTTTATGTGCTTGAGTCTCATGGGGAAAAAAAAGATAATGTGATGGTTTGTACCTCATAAGAGTGTATAAGATTGATCAAAAGCATTCTGTACTTGGAAAGTTAATAAGTTAACAAAAACATCTATTTTTATAGTAGGGAAAATTGAGGAGTGGGGGCAATAGACAATCAATCAATCAATCAATCAATCAATCAGCCAGTCAGAATAGAGCTGGAAGGGAAAATAGCTCCAAGCATCCAAATGCATTCTGAACATGGGAGTTTTTGAAAACAGGCTCTTCATGAAGAGATTTCATGCAATCTTATCTCCCATTTGAGTAAGGAGCACTCAAGCCAATAGAGTTTACTTCCAAACAAACATGGATGAGGTTGCACATGGATGAGTAGAGGACAACAAATACGAAATTCCATTCGTTTCAGCAAAATTTAGAGGAACTTAACTTTCACTGGATTCTTCCTGAAACTATTCTCACCTTTCTCCAATTCTTTGGGATTTATGAGTATTTTTGGAAATTTGAGAAAGTGTCTCTGAGGGCGCTCTCACAACATGGCCATTAGGAAGATAGTCAATCATTAAACATCCTCTTATAAAAGCAAATTGCCAGGATGCTTTCTGCCATTCCTTTTCACAGGATGTTCCCCAACACACCCCAACTTTTGTCTACTTTTCTAGAGGAGGGCACATGTTCACCCAGAGTGTTGACATTTTTAATATTCTGAGACTATGTACAAGAATCTTAGGGAATTCAAAGGCTTTCTTGGAACTAAATATAATTCTGGAACCTAGTGCTTCCTTTTTCTTGATAAGAGAGTGTTTATACTTTTAGGAAACTTGAAAGTATGTCTTCTTTTTCAAGCTGGATGGAAGCAAAAAGTATGGTGAGCTACCATGGAGATGTCCACAGAGCAGCTCGCTCAGCTGAGCTCGGTCTCAAGGAAAATCTTGGTTTCAAAATTAAACACTTGTTATCATCACAAAGCCTTTTTTTTAATTCCAAATTTGTTGAATTTGTATTTTCTACTATCGCTACTCTAAATAGGAGTGGGGTTTTTTTGGTAGTTAACATGGAATGTATTATTTGTTCAAGACATTTCTGCAACGGGAGTGTTCCTTTTGTAAATCTAATTAAAATTTCTAGTTTATCACAATAATTGTATTGTACAGACACTATAGCTACATCTTGTAATTTATCATCTAAAAGAAATCATTAAAGTACAGCAGCTAGTCCTATCCTGTGACATTAATAAACAAATGTATTTACTCAGTATGGCTCTCAAGACCTTATATACAGAGCATCTAACTTTATCTGCAGAAAATGGGTAGAATCAAGGGAGTTCTAGGGAGAACTCTCATGCAACAAGTGCGAGAATGAACTCTGCTCTTGTGAATGAGACATAAGTCGGTTGGATAGCTCTAAGAAGATACACCAAGACAGATCAGGAACAGCACGTTCATATATACACAATTCATGAAAACTAAAAGTTAGAAACAATAACGCTACACCCGCACATCCTGTCATGTGGAACAACAACAACAAAAAAAAGAGAATTACCATTTGGGTAGAGACTAATTCTGGAGGTGCTTAGATTTTCTATAACTTCTTGGGCAACCTAAATAACATCTACATTAGGTGAATATCATACCAATCACTTGAGATACCACCAGTCCAACCTGGTGATGCTGGACTACACAGTGTTAAATGAAGTTGATATTTGCAGTCCAACACATTTGAAGAACATCCAATTGGAAAAGTGAATTAGTTTTTTTTTTCTTTTCGTTTTGCAACAATGCTCTAAAACATGTACCTTGATCGAGGGCAGCAACGGAGGACTGTTTAGCATATTTAAAAATAATGCCAGGATTCGGACCTCAATCACTCAAGGAGAAAGTTGGATGGTGAAAGAAATGTTAGGCCTTTGGTTGGCACAAATGTGCTAACTAGGAAACTGAGGAAGCCTTGTTCATAGGATATTGTGCTGGTTGAGGCTGCCTTCAGGTCTACTAGATATTAGAAAACTGATCATAGCTATGAAAAAGAGTGATCTTATCAAGGTTAGGAATTGTACTTCCAAAGAATCTGTAATGTCTAGACGGGCTCTAATTATCCCTCATTTAGAATCTAGGCCAACAGATTTGTGGACAAACATGACAGAGGAGGCTCACTCTGCATCTTTGGTCCACATAAATTAGAGAACTTTCATACCATGCTTGATAGACAAAAGAATATGAGCAAACCGTGTAAGAGTAGAATTAGCATTCTATTTGGAGCTCTTCTAATATCAATATATGCCAATACCTCCCTCAGAAAAATGTTCCAATTCACACTGTTGACATTAGAATATTTTAAACATACAACTGAATTGCTTCCCATTGGCATTTGTGCAATACTGACATTCTTCTTCAATTTCAGATTTTTGAGCTGGCTGGCCCTAGACCAGATTGTAGTAAGGATCTTAGAAGAGCCAAATGCTAAGGATTGTACCAAGACAAAAGGGGTGCAGTTGCTTACAGATATACTGAGTTTGAGAGTCCTAATTAACGTCTTTTTTATTCTGCATATGAATTGCAAGCAGATAAATGAAATGTAATGCAGCTTGATTTTAATATGGCATGTGCATCTGGGAGGTCTGCTGTAATGTGCTTTCAACCAACTTAAAGTGTGCAGTTGTCTCTTGCAACAATGGGGTCCGTCTGTGTCTCTTTTAACTAGAGTGCAAAAAAAAAAAATGGTTTCTGAGAAGCATGCAGCACAATGTCCATCTGGTACAGGATGTGATGACCTTGTCCCAGAACTGCACCCCTACCAAACTTCTTGTAGTTCTCTCATTTCTCCCAGCCCACAATAACCCTGCACTGTCTTTAACTAATCCTTTTGGGAACTCCTCAAGTTCCTCTCAATCTGAGTTTTCAGATCATTGCCTGTCCTCTCTTTCTTGCCGTATTCCAGCTGAAGCCACCCATCTTTGCCTCTCAACTCTTTTGCAATTTCTTCTTGTTGTTGTGTCTTCTACAATGTTTTCAGTTTATAGCAGGGGTCTCCAAGCTTGGCATCTTTAAGATTTGTGGACTTCAACTCTCAGAATTCCCGAGCCAGCACAAGTCTTAATTCCCTCCACATGTCTTAAAGTTGCCAAGTTTGGAGATCTGTGATTTATAGAAATTAACACTATCTTCCTTCTTCTCAGAACTACAGTTGCCTCCCATGAGTTGGAACCCAGAGGAGAAAGATGGACCCATTTGTCAATGGCAGGTAGGCTGCTCTGTAGCTATGTTCAGTATGCCTAACCAGAGACCTTCAAAATGGCAGCTAATGGTTATCACATGCTGTATATTTGTTGAGTGCAACCAGCTGCATAATAGACTCTTCGCATGTCAATACGAAGTATAGCTATGATCTAGCATCAATCAATCTTGGAACCATTATTTCTTAAATGCAAGGTAAAGACATGCAAGCTTTTCCTTGCTTCTTTCTGAAATATTATGCTCCCTGCAGTGAACACACAGAAACTTTTAATCTAAACTTTGGGCAATATCTTGCTTTTCTATTCCCTGATTTTGATATACTAACCAGATTTTCTAAAGCTCTGGGGTGCCACTGGGTAGGTTTGTAGCCTGGAATCCCACCTCTTTCCTCACTCTCACACCCATACAGAGAGACACAGACACAAAACTTTCCATGTTTCAGTGTATGCTAATTCCTGCATGTGTTTGTAGCCTAGAAAAATCTCTTGTCCTCCCTAATTATTGCACTAACGGTGAAGAGGAACACCAGAGGGCTGATGGTTTTGTTTGTTTTTCAGCCAGACGCAACTTGCAACCTGCTGTTGCCTGAAATACAGGTGCTGCTTAGATAATTACAGCAATGTGCTACAAACAAGGAACAAACAGTGAAGGTCGTTTTTGTAACCTGGGCTTGTACATCCTTGAGAAGGGATGGGTACGTAAAAGCAGTTTCCTAAAGGTTCAGTGCATTAACCAGAATGTATCTCATATCTAACACATTTAGATACAAGGTTCTGACTTGGGTTGAACGGGGTCTCACATGACGTCTCTCTGGCTCCCGTAGAGTATTTCTCTTTCCTCCAGTCCTTTCAATGTGGTCATGTTACCAAGATGCCAAATGATTCACACCATGAGTAGAAATTGATCTTGCTCTGGGGGTTTTTTCACCCAAGTGCCCAAGCCTGCTTTCTGAAATGCTCTGAACAGCTGCTGTTTGGCAGACTGATAGACATGTGCCACCAACTTGGCCTCGCTGTACACTGATGGCACTTCTCCATGGCTTGATATCGGTGTGCTCAGCTGCAGGGGGAAGAGAAGGGAGGGGGAAATTCAGATGCCAACGAACAAAGAGCTGAAGCATCGTCCCCTTCTGTAGGTTTGTATCACCATTTCATCTGCCTCTCTTAAGCTACAAAGAAATTGTGAGCTTTACACGTAACAGTATTCAGGGGGAAAAAATATTTGAGAAGATCCGCATTTCACTGTGCAGATGATGCCAGACTACCATCTTCGCACAAAAGGGGATTTTGGAGAGCTCAACCAACCAATATTGTACATCATTTGGAAGAATGCCCAGAGCTCTATGTGTGTAAATTCTACCAGTTAATTCACATTCCTCTTTTAGACAGATTTGTTTTGGGGGGAAGCATTGTAAAGCCCATGACAAAGAATGGCCATTGGAATGCGTTAGTTCTTTCCAAATGGACTCTCCATTCTTCTAAATGACTCCATTTTGCTCATTTGGAAGGAACCAGAGTATTTTGAAGGCCACATTCATTTGTCATTTGAGAAAGAGAAACAAAACCGGAAAGGCTGCCATGTTCAGCGGCATGAATAATCCAATATGTTCCTAATAACAACCAACAAAGATTTTACTCAGTTTAAAAAAAAAAAAATCATAGCATTTCCAAATTCCTATTCATAGAAATGAAACTTCACTTCATCTGAAAATTGTTGATGCTTTATTTAAAAGCCAATCATCTCTCTAAATTTCTAGGTGAGAAGGGGAGGAATAGAATTCCCCTCCCCATTCTCTTTTTTAGTTATTTTGTGAAATTTCTGATGTTACTCCGGTTCACAACATTCAGCTAAACAAGAATTTGAACTGTTTTGTAGACTAATAGGCAGAAGTAAATTTCAAAATAAAGAAGTACAGAAGTAAAGACCACACTGTGGAAGCCTTACTTCTTATGGGTGGTACATATGGTTGGTACAAAAAAGAGGTAACAGAAGAGAATAACAGACCTTGTAAGGGGCCTTGCTCATACAGGTAGCCCTATACCATTTCAGACAAATGGCTGTCTAATCTCTTCTTTAAAACCTCAAGTGTTGGAACACCCACAACTTTTGGAGGCAAGTTGTTCCACTGATTAATTGTTCAAACTGTCAGGAAAATTCTCCTTGGTTCTAGTTTGCTTCTTTCCTTGATTAGTTTCCATCCATTGCTTCTTGTTTTGCTTTCAGGTGCTTTGGAGAATAGGTTGACCCTCTCTTTCTTGTGGCAGCCCCTGAGATATTGGAACACTGCTATCATGTCACCCCTAGTTCTTCTTTTCATTAAAGTAGACATACCCAGTTGTTCTTTATATGTTTTAGCCTCCAGTCCACTAATCACCTTTGTTCTTCTCTGGACTCTTTCTAGAATCTCAACATTTTTTTTTGGGTAAAACTTTGATTATATAGTTTTGGACACCATCTTGATGTTTTCATCCCCCTTACCTGTCCATCTACATAGTATATCCACATATAAAGCCATTGCTTTATATGTGGATATTCTCTACTGAAATATTCTTCCAGCTTCTTCCCACCATCAGTGCCATGTACAAATCCCTCTACGTTTCTCCTTCTTTTCCTACAAAGACAATTCTTCTTGGCTATCCTACTCCTGCTACCGGATGAGCTTGTTTTTATTTGTGAGAATCTTGTATATGGCATATACAGAAAAATAAGCATAGGTATCTTGGCTTCCTTCCCATCTATTAATACACAATGATTGACATCTTTCCTTCCAGTTACACCCTTGCTTTCCATAGCTTGAGATAAGATTATTTTCATACTGAATTTCAAAAGCTGCAATCTAATTATTCAGTCAGCTTCCACACTGCCATTGAACTCATGTAGGAAGTCAGTCTATGGTGGCAGCAAAGATCCAGGTCAACTTGGTAAAAATTTCTGATGTTCTGATTTGATTCTGGTTTGCACAGCCAGGACCAGGAGTATCTGAGGGTGGTGGTCAAAAAAGTCAAGATGGCACCAATGCAATTGTTGCCTTTCTTCCTTTTAAAAAAGGATGGGACTTTGATCATGCAAAGAGCACATTGACTTTTTTGAATGAAAAAAATGATACTTTAATTTTTGTTGTGATTTTTATATGTATCTATTATTTCTGTTTTGTTTTCCTAGGGCGTTAAATTAAAAACCAGCTTTGTAAATATACAAATGCTCAAGACTCCATGTCAACTTTGAAAAAGAAAAATGCATACTGACATTTGGGGAAAGGATTTAAATAAGCAAATGTTTGTGACAGAGAAAAGGTGATGCGTCAAGTGAAAGCACAAGTAACTCCCCCCCCCTTTTCCTATGTTATACTGATAACAAATGCTATAAGAGAGAGCAGTAATTAAGCATCAAGGATGTACTAAATGTATAGAGTGGAAAGGTGGCACTGCTGAGCAGAAATACTTTACGAAAGAACCAGCAACTGAGGTGCTTGCCAAAAGCAGCTTTTAATGTTTAAAACACACCTTTGTAATACAATGATCACTTCCAGCTCCTGTGCCTGTGGAGATTCTCAATCATCCAGGTCATGGTTGTCCCAAAGGTGCATTTCTAAAAGGCAACCAGACTTGGCTTTTTTTCTTGGAAACATTTAGCTTCTCATCTTTTAGAAGCTCTTCAGTTCTTAGATGAAAAGCAAAACGTTTTTGAAGAAAAAACCAAGACAGTTGAATTGCCTTTTGGAAAAAAGCATCTTTAGGACTTCTACCTCCTGCGCATCTAAGGTTGGAAACAATGTTTGTTTTTGTTTTATTAACTTCTTGTTTTGCACAATTAAATTAATGACCTTATTTCCAGACTCAATATGAACAAAAATAAGAGTGAGAATTTAAAATATGGGGGAAATTATGGAGTCTGGAGAATCTAATAAGAGAGCAAATATTCGGCTTCCGGTTCCGGCTGGGGCGTCGTCGGCAGCGCCCTTCTTGCGCCGCCAACGCCCGTTTCTGTTATCGGGAGA